>JBBPTL010000173.1:0-18423 GCA_038094095.1 Boletus putidus
ATAACTGTGACATAATAGAACCCTTACCTATGATACATAAGCACTTTACAGCATTCCAGGGTCCAATGTATGTAATAAGAATTGAAAGTCAAAGAATTGTCCCAATGAGTGACTGTTTTGATATGGCTGCCATTCAATCAGATCTCACCCAAATCTTTTGCACTATAGACCGGTCTTGTAGCCAGGGGTATGATCCATCTTCCATACACCAGTGGCCTAGGGTTAGGATTAGCAGTTATTTGGACATATTACTATTAATGTAAAACATGCAAACATTGGGACAATTGTTTGAGCCACTGTATCTGAACAAAACTCTCATCTATTATGGATACATTGGCTGTTCTCCGCTCCATCCATCCGTTGCAATCTCTATTCGAACACTCTCTGCTTTCCGCCAGATTCACAGAACATGTCCATGCTTTTCCATTCAGGCTCAGTGCAAAGCACTTTGCCATCTTCATGACGTAAGTTGATGGTCGGTTTCATTGCTTTCGCTAACCTGTCATCAGGTACCATATCACCCTTGTCTTACATCACTTTTCTCAATGGCCTTTGATATATACCTTGAAATAATCCATCAAGTTGAAGAGCATTGCCACAAGGCTCTCAAACACGACACAGAGAACTGGTGACTTCTTAATGCCTGCCCGGCATGTTTCTACCGCTTGGATGATGAACCTGACCTGGAGTTTGATTGGCTTGTCTCAATTGATGGAAACAATAGTCTCAAGCGGTGGGATAAATCACATTATGGCATTGTCCCCTTAGAGGACTCGTGTAGTGCAAGATCTGACTTTTGGCTTTCAGAACAGGACATCAACCAATTTCAATACGAGGTCAAAGTGAAGACAGTATGTATTATGTAACTGACTAGTTGTTGCTACTGATATATCAACCACAGACTCAGGGAGCATCTGATGATGCCGATGACTGGGAAATGGAAGAAGTCAGCATGGAGGATACATTTAATTGTGTTCAACAATGGCGCAACGCTGGACCAGAGCAATGCAAGAGGATGGTTGTGATGTTTCTTGAAACTGGAATATTCATCGCAGTGTGCTGACATCGCTTTGTTCTCCTTGTTTGCGATATGATCAAGAGTGGGGAGCTGTATGTTTTTGTATTTTGCTAGTTTCCACCCCTGATTATGGTATTCAGGGCAAAATATGGTTTGGCAATGATTGACTGACTCACCCATGTGTATGGGAGGAATGGAGGTATCGCCTACGACATCAGTTGTGCAATGTCCCAAACTCTCACAAACAGCAGCTTATGTTATGCTGATGCGCAAGAAACCTAGTCTAAGAGCTGGCACTCAAGTGTAGCCAGAGGACACTGATAAAGTGTAGGAGAACTCAGACTCAAGTGCGCACACTAGAGATCTGGAAGGAGACTAGATTGCTAACACGAAGTGCGTAGAACTAGCTGGGGAATACAAGTACAGAATATGACCCTTTATATAGGGTTGGGAATGGCGCACAGACCATGCGGCTGTGTATGGTACATGGACCAGGTATACAAATGAGGATGAGTGGCGCTACCCGCGAGAAGTCTGGATCGTAGCAAGAGTACGTTCTAGAAGAAAGGCGAAGGGAATGCTGATGTAAGGTAAGATGAGGTAAGCATAATAATACACAGGGGCTATCCCCCATGTAACTGTAGTCCGAAGACTAAGTCCCAGTCGTAGTGAAGTAAAGGAAAAGAAATATCCGTAACAGCTTAGGCCTGATGGCACAGGAGCTCAACCTTTGTCTTATGGTTGGATCATTCCATGGACATGTGCACAATTGGATGTGTCAACTCAATTGGCACCCAATGTACATTCGAGGGACTGGACACACTGAAGGCGAAGGCTGTGAACATGTTTTCTCGGTCTCGAATGACTTAGTGCATGCCACCCACCACTCGAGTCACTTCCACCGCCATCAAGCGATTGAACAACATTTTTCGTTCTGGAATGAAGACAAGTATGAAGCCTTGAGTACGCACATCGCTTGTTTGAGTTTTGTTGCTAATATTTCACCCGCAGCTCGATTCATATGCAATCACTATGAAGAAGCAATGGAAGCTGTCCGCATCCTGTCGGCTGAGCTTTCCGTGATCAAGCAGACTCTGCAATTGGATGACAATGATTTCCCACAGTTTCATGCTAAGGAACGTGTCTATCTGCAATCCTTGAAGCAGCCCCCTCTCAAAGACCAGCTCTGCATACAATACGCGGAAGCTCTTGACAAGCCCGAACTGTTATGAGTATTTCTTTTCCTTCTGTTAACTACGACTGGGACTTGGTCTTCGGACTACAGTTACATGGGGGATAGCCCCTATGTATTATGCTTACATCATTTTATCTTACATCAGCATTCACTTCAACTTTCTTCTAGAACGTTCTCCTTGCTACGATCCAGACTTCTCGCGGGTAGCGCCGCCATCCTCATTTATCCACATGGTCCGTGTACGATACACAGCCGCATGGTCTGTGCGCCATTCCCAACCCTATATAAAGGGTCGTATTCTGTACATGTATTTCCCCAGCTAGTTCTACGCACCTTGTGCTAGCAATCTAGTCTCCTTCCAGATCTCTTGTGTGCGCACTTGAGTCTGAGTTTCCCTTCACTTTTACAAGTGTCTTCTGGCTACACTTCGAGTGCCAGCTTCAGACTAGGTTCTACGCGCATCAGCGTTATTTGTATCGTTTCACGTTACAAAAGAACTAGCTCTACTCTCGCTTCTGCTATTACGCAGTAAAGCCGCTCCCCTCTGCCCATCATTTCACACCGTCACCAATGCCGTGTACCGTCCCGCTCCCCATCCCCCACACCATCTGAATACCTCTCCAACGCTCCTACTCCTAGGACCATCCCTGCTATCCTCCCTCCCCCAGACAAAGATATCACCCTACCAGGTGATGACAATGTTGACATGGCAACCTGCACAGCCGAGATTAAGGCTGGTCTACCCGATGACTTTTCCGGTGAGGCGAATGACGCTAGCCGATGGATGTTGGCCATGACGGCCTACTTTACTATGAATAGCGCTCACTATAACGAGCTTGCCAAGATCCTCACGTGCCTTAACAAGATGAGCAAAGGACGTGGGCAGGACTTCGCCAAAGGATGGTACATCAAAATCGCAGATGAAGCCATCCCAGAAGAAGATAAGACGTTCAACAAGTTCCTTGACGTGTTCAAACAGGCCTTCATACCTTATGACGTGTCCGCCCAAGCCCGTATCGAGATGGGAAATCTCAGGCAGGACTTCAGAAACAGGAAGGAGGGATTCGAGAACTACGTCTCGGAATTCCAGCTCCTAGCTGCCAAAACAAAGATTGCCGATCAGAATGCGCTGATTGAATGGTTTATTAAGGGCCTCCACCCCCGCATCTCCCGCATGGTCCTATCGGTCGAAACCGTACCCACCACTCTCCAAGGATGGATCGAGAAGTCCTCTCAATTCCATTCCCAACTTCATCGCATCGACGATCTCTCAGCCGGAAGGGCCTTTATCCCTTTTAACCAAGGGTCCTCCTGTCCTGGACGAGACCCAAACGCGATGGACATTGACGCAGTCCACCTCACTCTGGTACAACGTGCTGCCTATATGAAAGACAACAAATGCTTCGTATGTCACCAAGTAGGCTGCCACTCCTCCAACCACCCCCGTCGACCCGGATCATCCGCACCTCCTTGCCCGCCTCGCAACCTGCAGAGAATAAGGGCCGCCTACACCCCCACTCCAGCAACTCCCAAGCCCTCTCCTATGGGCCAATATGTTGACGAGCTTAGGAAAAGAAACGTAGCTCAAGAAGAGGTGTTGAAAGTTTTGAAAGCATGCTTCGAAGAAGACGAGGCAGATAATGAAACCATCGCAGCAACGGTAGTGGCCAAAGAATGGCCAAAGGATTTTTAGAAAGGAGGGAAGTTTCGACGCCTTCTCCTCCTCAAGTCATTGCTCCTGTATTTGTATCAGATAGCAGTGCACAATCCATCCAAATTCCGCTCTCGCTATACGCATGGGAGAATGCACAAGTCATCGACGTCACCGCACTAATAGATAGCGGTGCCACTGGTTGTTTTATCGACCGAGACCTGGTCAAAAGAAGGAGACTCCCGATGGAGCGACTCCAGAAACCACTAAAAGCCCAGAATGTGGACAGAACGTCCAACCAAGGAGGCATCATATGCCACAAAACCACTCTGATCATCCGCATCGGTGACATTGAGGAAAGAAGAGATTTCTTAGTCCTCAACTGCGGGAAAGAAAACATCATCTTAGGACTCCCCTGGCTTCGCGAAGCCAACCCCATCATTGATTGGTCTACTGGGAAAGTAGAAATCCCAAACCAACCAAAGAAACCTCGCCACGATTCCCCTCGAAGCCTCGCCCAGAGATACCTGGTGTGATATCTTGATCTTGATCCAGATGCTAAAACAGCTCGCCTCTGGAAGAAACACGTAGAGCGAAGCGCTCAAAACGCATACCCTATACGTCACACCACCCTCTCCACCGATCTTGCCATGAAGGAAGAAAAGCCTAAGGTAGTACTACCTGACGCTTACAAGGACTTTGCCGACGTCTTCGAGAAAAAGACGATCGATGAACTTCCTCCCTCCCGAAGCTTCAATCATGCCATCGACCTCAATAAAGACTTTACCCCGAAGGTCGCCAAAGCTTACCCACTAAACCCAAAAGAAGCTGAGGCCTGTAAAGCATTCGTTGATGAACATCTCGCTTCCAGGAAAATTACCCCATCAAAGTCCCCACAAGCTGCACCATTCTTCTTCGTACCAAAGAAAGACGGTTCCCTACGCCCCTGCCAAGATTACCGTTACCTCAACTCTCATACAGTAAAAAACGCATATCCCCTTCCTCTCATCTCGGATCTTGTAGATCGCCTCAAGGGATCATCCATCTTCACCAAGATGGATATTCGCTGGGGCTACAACAATGTTCTGATCAAACCCAATGATCAATGGAAGGCCGCGTTTATTACGCCATTTGGTTTATTCGAGCCAACGGTCATGTTTTTCGGGCTTTGTAACTCCCCCGCTACGTTCCAAGCACTCATGGATCATATCTTCGGAGACCTCATGGCAGAAGGATGGCTCGTCATCTATATGGACGACCTCCTTATTCATTCCAAGGATGTCACTATGCACAAAGAACGAACCCAGCGAGTCCTGGAACAACTCCGCGAACACAAGCTTTTTCTGAAGCTTGAGAAATGCTCCTTCAATGCTGCAGAAGTCGAGTATCTCGGTATGGTTGTCAGAGAAGGGCAGGTCAAAATGGACCCTACCAAACTCCACGCCATCGAGGAGTGGAACTCTCCCACTAGTGTGAAAGCAGTCCGGTCGTTTATCGGTTTCTGCAACTTCTATCGCAGATTCATTACTAATTTCTCTGCGATCGCCCGCCCACTCCACGATCTTACGAAAAAAGGAGCCAAATGGGATTGGACCCCCACCTGTGAACAGGTGTTCCAGAAAATCAAGTCTTCGTTTCTACTACAGCCAGTCCTCACGATGCCCGATGCTGCAAAACCTTTCACCGTCATGACCGACACATCCCTCACTGCCACTGGCGCAGTATTAATGCAGAATGACAGCAATGGGGACCTCCACCCATGTGCATATTTGTCCAAAACCCTTTCCTCTGCCGAACGAAACTACGACATCTACGACCGCGAATTGCTCGCCGTCATCCACGCCCTCGAGGAATGGTGTCATTACCTCCGGGGCACCAGCCTCCCCGTAACGGTCATCACTGACCACAAAAACTTGACGTACTTCCGGCAACCCCAGAAACTCTCCCACCGTCAGGCCTGATGGGCAATGTTCCTGCAGGATTTCGACCTGCATTATCACAACGTCCCCGGCACCCAGATGGGTCCCGCCGATGCGCTCTCCCATCGCGATGAGGTGGACACCTCTCACGATAACATCGCCACCACTCTCCTCCCAGACCACCTTTTTGTCCGAGCTCTCGATGTCGCCCTCGCCTCCAAGATGGCTGCCTCCTCTTCCTCTGACCCCGTTGTACAGCGTGCTCTCGAAGCCCTGTACGACAACACCCCCAGCTTTCCTTGCGCCGCCGCCACCGACTGGCTCTATGAGGGTGGCAAACTGTACTTCCGTCATCGCCTCTATGTCCCTGAGCCGGCCCGATCGGACCTTGTATGGTCCCTCCATGAGAGTGAGGCGGGCGGTCATGGTGGTATTTTCCGCACCCAGAACTTGGTCTTGCGCGACCATTGGTGGCCCGGCATGGGTACCTTTATTCGTCGTTTCGTCACCAGTTGTGCCCGCTGCCAAGCGCACAAAGTAAATACCCATCCCACAATGCCCTCCCTCACGCCGCTCCACAGTGAAGCCACACGCCCCTTCCAACAGGTGTCCGTCGATTTAATCACGGATCTTCCCGCATCCCAGGGATTTGACTCTGTCATGGTCGTGGTCAACCATGGCCTTACGAAGGGGGTAATTATCCTCCCATGTCACAAAACAATAGACGCCGCGGGCGTCGCTAAGCTCTTTTTTGAACGAGTCTTCACTTGTTTTGGTCTTCACAACTGCTGTATCTCGGACCGAGGCCCCCAATTCGCCTCCACCTTCACCAGGGAACTCTCCTGCCTCCTAAAATATGACCTTGCCCTCTCCTCCGCATACCATCCTCAGACTGATGGCGAAACAGAACGAGTTAACCAAGAACTCGAGACTTACCTCTGCATCTTCTGTGATGGAAGACCCGATAAATGGGCAGATCTCCTCCCGATGGCTGAATTTTCCCATAATGCCACCGTCCATTCCGTCACTGGGAAATCCCCCTTCTCTCTCATCCTCGGATATGAGCCGAGAGCTTATCCACCAATGGGAAAGACTTTCCTCCCTGCCCTAGAAACCCGCCTTACGGAACTCACGGAAAGCCGTTCAGAAGCCCTGGCTGTGCATGAGAAAGCCCAGCAGAGTATGAAAGAGCGGATCACATCAAAATTCCGCCCCTGGAAGGTCAGAGAAAAGGTGTGGCTAGAAGGGCGCAACCTGCGTCTCAGGTACCCGTCTAAGAAGCTCGCCCCTAGAAGGGAAGGACCCTTCGAGATAAGCAAGGTCATCTCCCCCGTCGCCTTCCGCCTCCACCTTCCCCCCACCTGGAAAATACACAACGTCTTCCACGCCTCTCTCTTATCGTCCTATCAGGAGGCCCCCGAGCACAGACCCAATTATACAAACCCTCCACCGGATACAATAGATGGAGATGAAGAGTACGAAATAGAGAAGATTCTGTCACACCGTGGCACCAAGGCACGAAGGCAGTACTTGGTATCCTGGAAAGGGTATTCCGCAGCAGAGAACACTTGGGAACCCGAGGGAAATCTCAAACATGCGCAAAGTCTCCTCAAAGCTTATAAGCTCAGGAATTCCAAAGACTTTCCCCAGTTCCCTCGCTAAACACCATGTCCATCCCCACTACCAACCCTACCCCCTCTGCTGCCAGAGCTCCGGACATCCCCATCCACTCCGTCTGCCTTCCTCCCTTTGCCCGTCGAGTCCTTTTCGCGACCATCCTTGAAAACCCCGTCGCCACCCTGTCCATCGAACATATCCCGTCATTTATCAACAATCCCACCCTCCGGCATCTCGCGTGCCTCTATTGCAGTTACGCCCTAGCGCGTAACATCCATACCATGCTTTGCCCAGATGGGCTACCCCCAGTCTACACCACCACCCTCGAATGGGCCCTTTCCGAAGCCCACACCATGACCCTAGACCTCCTCTTTGAGGAAGGATTTGGACGCATCATTGACGAAATCGTGCCAGGCACGGTCCTCCACATTCTCCGCCCCATCCTCCTCAGCCTGTCAACCGTTCAACGGTCCATTTATTTTTCTCAAACTCCCGTTCGAAACCCCGTAGCACTCGCTCCACCACCACCGCCTGTATACCCTCCCATCAACGGCTCTCCCACTCCCACGCCAGTCCCAGCCCCTGTGGTAAATTCCCCACGATATGTACCCCGTCCCATCTCTCCCACTCCTCCCACGCTCGTTGCTAGCCCTGCCCCTACCACGTCCTCTCTCGAGTCCTTTCAGACCAGCCTCGACGAGCCCACTCTGGGAATCAGGCAGCAGCCTCAGGTTGCTCGTCGAGGCAGCCGTCTTCCAGCTTGCAGAGCTAGAACGCGACAGACTCTCTTAGAGGTAGGCGGGATTCCTCGTACTGTATCGCTTACGGCGATGGGAAGACGAGTAGCCAAAGCCCTATCCAGAGGAGGAACCCCCGCACTCAACGCCCCCACTCGTCCCGTCACCCCCGCCGTCGCCCCACCACCATATATGGTTCCCTCCCCTCGAGGGACCTTACAAAACCCTATCCTCATCGACGACCACACCCCCGAGCCTCAGCCCTTTCGGGCTCCTGCACTCCACTGCGTGGAGTGCCGCTCGCTCAAACATACTCACCGAAATTGCCCAGAATTTGTATGCCCATGGTGCTGAACTACCACCCCTGGACACGCCTCAGCCAACTGCCCTGCGAGGCAGTGTGGACTTTGCGGAGGCCTTGGCCATGTTGTCGCCAATTGTAATTTCAGAGATTACGATCCAGAGGACGCCTACGACTATGAGGGGAATGAGGGGGATAGGTCAGGATGAGTCGGTGCCTCATCCATATGGAGGGGGTAATGTTACGAGTATTTCTTTTCCTTCTGTTAACTACGACTGGGACTTGGTCTTCGGACTACAGTTACATGGGGGATAGCCCCTATGTATTATGCTTACATCATTTTATCTTACATCAGCATTCACTTCAACTTTCTTCTAGAACGTTCTCCTTGCTACGATCCAGACTTCTCGCGGGTAGCGCCGCCATCCTCATTTATCCACATGGTCCGTGTATGATACACAGCCGCATGGTCTGTGCGCCATTCCCCACCCTATATAAAGGGTCATATTCTGTACATGTATTTCCCCAGCTAGTTCTACGCACCTTGTGCTAGCAATCTAGTCTCCTTCCAGATCTCTTGTGTGCGCACTTGAGTCTGAGTTTCCCTTCACTTTTACAAGTGTCTTCTGGCTACACTTCGAGTGCCAGCTTCAGACTAGGTTCTACGCGCATCAGCGTTATTTGTATCGTTTCACGTTACATGAACGACGAAAGTATGTATTTGCAATTTATCATATGTTGTGTTATAATTGACTTGGATTAGGGACAAGTGGAATAAAGCATGTGTGGCAGCCAACAATGCCCTAACTGGTGTCCATGCTGGTGATCATATGACCATATTCACTGCAATTCGCCAAGCTCGTGCACAGGTGGATCTTACATACTCTGCCCTGCAACATGCCAATGTGATGGCGATGATGTTGCAGACTCAACTCGGTCTGGAGTCTCCATGGCAAGTCAGTGATGAGGAATATACTCGGTATAAAAATGAGGTCTTGATGACCAGGTACCACTGTGCTCTTGATGAACTCAAATGTCTCGTCGTCATGCAACTTTTTGAATTATCCAAATCATCCATGTCCAATACAGGTATGTAGTAAATCTATGCTACAAGTAGTAGAAATTGACGTGCCCAGGATACAAGTTGCATTGGCAGATTAACAAGGGTCTTCAGTGGTGCTCCGAGGCTATTCGAAAAGCGATTGCACGCTACAACACCCAGGCTGCAGTGCTGGTCCCTCCTCATCAACTGATAACATGGAAAGAAGTCACCAAATATACAATCTTGGGAGAGTTCGACCTGCTTCGCAACTCGTGCTTGGACGTTCAAAATGAACTTTGGTCTCAACCAGCCTATCGTCAGGCCATGGTAAAGTATTTTAAACTATGTTGTGCCCTTGAAGAAGTTGTGCAACTGAATGTTGAGATATGGCGTTTTCATAGTGCTATCTACGATGAACAAAAACATACTGAACAGGTGATTGTGGAATATCTGGAGAAAGACTGTCCTCTTGGCCTCGAGCTCCAATGACAATATCGCATGCGCACAGCTGTCAACACTGTGCACCTCTCCCGTCTCACCGAGCTTAAAAGGCTGCATGGCTACACTGGATCTTCAGAGATAGGTGTTCGCCTCAAGAGTGCTTGGGGGATTGAGACTGATCCAGTGCCACGTGACCATGATATGGCGTCTACACAGGAAATGGTTGCTGACCCTTCTCAGATGCCAGCGTCCTTGGATCCAGGTCAGTTCCATGCACTGTTGATGATACGTTCTCATTGATCGCATTTTGCAGGCCACTTGAACCTTACTGGTTTATACCAAGATGCGCTTGGTGACATGGCACTCGTAGAGGAAGAGGAGAGTGTTCATCTAATGCAGGTGATGGCTGATTTAATCAACAATATATTTGATTGAGATGTACTCTTGTCTGTTGTTCATAGCTTTAGTCTGGTTAATCTGTCCTTTATCTACAGTTTATCTATGGTTCTGAAAATATAAATAGAATGAGTGTATCAATAAGAAATCAGATTGTTTGATGATTCCATACGGCTTGCACGATGCACACCGCTGATCGATAAGTCGGTTTCCTGCCTTGTGACCTCATTGTGGTTGAAGGGCAGCAAGACTGCAATACTAATGCTGGTCAAGTTTTCACCAGAGCCACCACAAATGACACCATGAACATGGTGTAAAACCAACTATTCGGGCATTAGGATACACAATTGACGGACAATGGCCAGCAGGAATATGGAATTGGCTAAAGACTACACCAGTGAGTCATCAGAGATTCACAGCCTGGATGTCCCATTGACATATGCTAATGTTAAGCAACTTTAGAGTTATTTTGCCTACTTGTTCTCCTTTGCTACCCTGGGCCTGTCTACAATCATGTCTCCCAACACCACAGTGATGGCCACCAATGCTGAAAAGACTGAGGGCACTCTGATCAAAGAACTCAACCATTTCAACCCCATGGAAATGGCCGCGCTGTACCACTCCTCATTTGCAGCAGGCTTCAGCAATGACGAGTGACAAGCTGCTATTTGGACACTCCTCAGATACAGAGCTCACTTGGACAGTGCCCATTATCACACGGAGCCCATGTAGTCACTTTGTACTGATGGTATTGACAAGCCTGCGTGCAATTTGCCTGTTTGGGTCGGATGACCCTGGGGCGGGCCCGGAGTATATAGGGGCTGACATATACGATAGGGCCCGAGTGAGATAGATGCCCATATGACACGGAGGGGCCCGTAAATTATAAGTGGATAGAACGTCGACAGATATGTGGCGGCCCAAGTTGAAGCAGTATAGGAAGGGTCAATGTTATCGAGGGGGCCTGATATCGGGGTATGATGCTGACTTGATGGTATCAACAGGGCCCGAGTGGGGTGGGTATGGCATTGGGCCGATGTTATCAGGCAGGCCTGATGTCAGGGTATAGCCCCTGGCCCAATGTTATTAAGTGGGCCCGATGTCAGGGTATGATCCCCGACTCGATGGTGTTGATAGGGTCCGAGCGGGGTGGGTGCAGCATTCGGCTGACGTTATCAGGTGGGCCCGATGTCAGGGTATGACCCCCAACTCGATGTTATTGATAGGGCCCGATGTCAGGGTATAGCCCCTGGCCCAATGTTATTGAGTGGGCCTGATGGTATCGATGGGGCCTGAGTGTGGTGGGTATGGCATTCGGCCGATGATATCGGGTGGGCCTGATGTTAGGGTATGACAACCAACTTGATGGTATCGATAGGGCTGGAGTGGGGTGGGTGCAGCATTCAGCTGATGATATTGGGTGGGCCCGATGTCAGGGTATAGCCCCTGGCCCAATGTCGGGGTATGATCCCTGACTCAATGCTATCCATAGGGCCCAAGCGGGGTGGGTATGGCATTGGGCCGATGCTATCGGGTGGGCCTGATGTCAGGGTATGTCTCCTGGCCCGATGTCGGGGTATGATCCCCAACTCGATGCTATCCATAGGGCCCGAGTGGAGTGGGTATGGCATTGGGCCGATATTATCGGGTGGGCCCGATGGCAGGGTATGGCCCCTGGCCCAATATTGGGGTATGACCCCCAACTCAATCTTATCGATAGGGCCCAAGTGAGGTGGGTATGGCAGTGGGCTGATGCTATTGAGGGGGCCTGATGTCATGGTATGATCCCCAACTCAATGGTGTTGATAGGGCCTGAGTGGTGTGGGTGTGGCATTTGGCCAATGTCACATGGGCCTGAATCAACAGCTCGGTGGATACCCTCGCGAGGGCCCATTGTGCAGGAGTGGCCCCAGACCTATCAGCCCCAGCACAGGCACTGCCGTTCAGCCGAGCACATCACAAGGCAGCCATGTGTGAATTCCTTGCCTATCCCAGTGGACTCAGTCCTTCAGGCTACCCGGTCACATTAATAGCAGTCAGAAATCATTATTGCTTCCCATGAACCTTGGCCTCATCTATTGCACTTCAGCATCATCCTCATCCCCATCACCCATTTCGCCATGACCCCCCCAGGCTGTGGTTCCCCAGTTCCTGCTGATTGGGCCTTGGCCCTCACCGATACCTTGGCCGATTACATGGTCTCATTGTTCCAACAAGAGATTCATCTGGCTTCAGAGCAATCCCGAGCCCACATACTATTGCCGATTGTCACCCTTGAGACTCTTTGTGAGGCCGATCGCATGGTTCACAAAATCGCTTCTGCATACAACAATCAAGGTTTGTGCATCTCGCCATTTTGGCCATGAGGCTAAATAATCTCTTCTAGTCATCATTGAGGAGGCCGACATCATTCAGCTGGCTGAACGCAGTGTCCGAAGATCTACCAGCAAGGTAAGATTGCAGGCCAAGGAGGATGGGCTGCCTGGGGCAGATTCCGGCTCACCTCTCCGAGAGTTAACCGAGCTGGCCATCATTATGGATCAGTCCAGGGACGTCCTCCTTTGGTATTTGCCAGATGCAGTGAGTAAACCCAATCAGGTCAGTGCTGAAACAACCTTAAAACCCTTAGGGGGTCTACAAGCCACAAGAATAGAGGATGAGTGAGAGAGGAGGAGGAGTGAGTCAAGCAAGGCTTCAAGGGGAGAAACCAAGTGAACTAGACTGGAGGACGTCCAGCCTAGCACTTGGGGTTTATATACTAAGCCACTGTATGTACATGTTTTGGTACATAGGGGAACATGCAACGCGCATGAGGCGCGGAGATTAAATACGAATGGAAAACATAAGGCGAAACATGAGGGAAACATATGGTAAACATGTGCAAACCATGAGGTGTGGCAGCATATGAAAAAGGAGCGTGATGGGTGCTCAACAGGTGAGGCACCTAAGAGAAATGAATAGAATAAGTGAGGCATCCATGAGGTGCAAATAAAGAATGAAAGGGAGCCTGTGTCCATGAGGGACAAGCAAGGCGAAAGTCTAGAGCGATCAGTAGTCAATACTGTCGTGATAAGATAAGATAAAAAGAAAAGAAAGAAACGACTAAGTCCATTGATAGACAGGGGCCGTAACCGTAACAAGTGCAGCATTACTTGGATAGATCGGGATGCTCACCACACACAGCGATCCATGTGGGAGAACCTGGAGTTCTTGAGGGAGCCCTTGTCCAGCAGCATCCAGAGTAGAGGGGATGCAAACTGGAGGACCTCGGCCGAATTCTTTTGGGCCAATGCCTCTTTGACTGGGGCAATCAATCTCTCACCGGCATGGTTTCAGCAGGGCCGACATGTAGGTAAATGCCGCGGCTGATGGTAGTCCGGCTAACTGCTTCCCCACACAGGGAGGTTGTGCTGAGCTGGAGGTCTCGGCCCTCTTCAAGCCCGATCGGGGTGAGAATGGAACCCAGGAGTGGCTCCGGGTATCTAGAGACCAGTCCACAATACTTGCCAGTGCGATGGCAATCATGCACCCAGACATGTATCTCACTGGTCAGGAGGCCATGGTGCAGCTCAGACATTGGGCTGAGGACAAAGAGGAATCTGATATCCTTGAGGTCCTCCACCTTTGGCCTTCCCTGTACAGTGTTGCCTTGGTAATGGTCAATTGTTCCAGCCCACTTCACCTGGATACAAATGGCCGGCTGCAGTGGTTGGACCTTTTGGTCACCATGGGTGACTATGAAGAATTGGACATGGTCCTCCTGACCATTGGCCTCCGGCTCCAATACAATCTCGGGTCAGTCATTGCGATGTCGGGCCAGCTGGTCCAACATGGGGTCGGAGCAGTGGATGGAAATCGAGCGGTAATCTCTTTCTACATGAGGGACAACGTTCATGAACATATGGACGTCGTTCGGTGTAACTACATGCAGCTCAACAAAGTCCCTGGACATCACTAGTCAGCGGAGCATTTTATACATTGTTTGTAATACATTCACGGATGTAAACTACATTCATATTGTGCTGAGCCAATGAAACACCACCCATGCCTCACCCATGATCCCATTATCCACTTCCAGATCTTCATGGGTCTGTTGCAGCTCCGCCATCAGGTCCCTCCACTTGGCCAGCAACCGGGAATTGTGCATCTCATGCACAGGGGATTCCGAGGTGGTTGGCCATAATCCCTGATATAATCAGCACTGATCGGCACCTTTGAACAGCAGGTGCTCACCTGAAAGAATCCCAAAGCTTCCCTGGTTGGCCGCTCGTCATGCATAGCAATTGGCCGTAATTCCGGACAGTTCCAGATGTTCCTGAGCCACCATGGATGTATAAATCTGAAGGATGGATTGGCTGAGTCCAGGGTCCATCCAGGAAGGATTGTCTTGATGTCTTCCAGGGTGCCGAAATCCTTGTTGGGCATCTGCTGAAGGGCCACGTGGAGAAGGCCGTCGGTACCCATGTTATTGGTAATAGTGGACAGAGTGGGGCCACCCGGGGGTGGAGTCGACTGTCGATGGGCATACATGCCCGACAGGAAAAGCAGAAAATTCTACATCTTGGTGATCAGAATACAACATGATGGAGTGCGGGATTTTATATACCGTATCCACTGCCATGTTCTCATTCCAGCAGGAGGGCCAAACTTTGGGTGAGAGGTCCTAGAGTGTCCGAGCCGCAGTCTCCAGCCAACATGCAGCATAGTACAGGACCATGTGGATTTTGGACTGGTTGAAGTCCGCGAAGGGGATGTCATTGGGCTGTGAAGGTTGCATGCTGAGGGCGATTGTGGCTACAAGTGGGAAGGTAAGAGTGGCAGGAATTTAAATCAGACAGTTTGGGACTCTCAGGTGACACTCCACATAAACCCGGAGCTTAATCAGCCCAGGCCCTTTGCCCATAGGGCTGGCTGACCGGCAGGGCATTTCCAGACAGGAGTATAACACAGCCTGCCGACCTTCCATTTATGTAACTCATAAACCCACAGCTTAATTAGGTCCGGCCAACCGCAGGGCATTTCTGGACAGGAGTATAACACCACCTACTGACCTTCCATTTCTGTACCTACATCTGGTGTTACAGTTACGGCCCCTGTCTGTCAATGGACTTAGTCGTTTCTTTCTTTTCTTTTTATCTTATCTTATCGCGACAGTATTGACTACTGATCACTCTAGACTTTCGCCTTGCTTGTCCCTCATGGACACAGGCTCCCTTTCATTCTTTATTTGTGCCTCACGGACGCCTCACTTATTCTATTCATTTCTCTTAGGTGCCTCACCTATTGAGCACCCATCATGCTCCCTTTTCATATGCTGCCACACATCATGTTTCACACATGTTTACTGTATGTTTCCCTCATGTTTCGCCTTATGTTTTACACTCGTATTTAATCTCCGCGCCTCATGTGTGTCGCATGTTCTCCTATATGTACAAACATGTACATACACTTATTTAGTATATAAACACCAAGTGCTAGGCTGGATGTCCTCCAGTCTAGTTCACTTGGTTTCTCCCCTTGAAGCCTTGCTTGACTCACTCCTCCTCTCCTCTCACTCATCCTCTATTCTTGTGGCCTGTAGATCCCCGAAGGGTTTTAAGGTTGTTTCACCTGCCATTGTGGGATTCTGCTGTGCTACTAATTGATGACTGTGACACAGATAAGGTAGGCACAATGGGACTGGGTCTTAATGCTCCAGTAAGGGAGCTGTATGAGCTGAGTGGGATAATGGTTGGATATGCTACTGGTTCTGGGGATTTATGATTATGGTTTGAAGGTGTATATTCAGATTCTCCTTATATGGTTGGATTAAGGGCATTTTGGAGGCTTGAAAATGTAGAGGGAGGGACATGTAAACTGGTACTGATGCTGTTGTTTGCAGTGTAGTTCCTGTCCTCATGTTCTTGATACTCAGTGATCTGGGGGAGTTGGGACCTAGAATAGTTGGAAGTTGATCTTGCATGGTGCTGTTGTTGTGTTAAGACTTGTAGATGTCAGTAGTAGTAAAAATTCAACCAGTATCATGCTTACCATGTTGAGATATACTGTGTGATGCTCAAAAATGATGAGTGGAGGCTTGATACCAGTTATTGATACCATAGGAGTCAAAGATAGTGATGCTTTGAAATGTCCTTTCATCATATTCTTGACCATGCATAATACCAGCCAGCAAAGTGAGTCCAGTGCCATCTCTATTGATGCTATGATGGGCTTGCTCATTCCCATTTGATGTTCTTGAGCAAGCCTGCCAGAATTCAGCAGGCATTAGGCTTTCAGGAAAGTATAGCCCTGCTAAGGCAAACTTATTGCCAAGTATCTTGTTATTCAGCCATGCTAGATATGTCCAGTGTTAGGTGGATAATATACATCAAGAAATGATTTACCTGTTGCTTTTCTCCCCCCTCTTTTGATGATCTGATATGTTCTGTCAAGATCAATAGGTTCAAAAGATGAAAGACTATGCATAGCAGTCCATGCATTGTCTGAGACACTAGATCTCAACTGGGTCAGATTTCTCCTAAAATGAACTGTGCAGAGGTGATAGATTCACTTGAGATGGTCAATAGGCTTGAGATCACAAAGTCTATGTGTGGGCTGATATTGGCATGATAGAGTATTCCCCCTGCAGAGATATTGGCAGAACATTCCAAGGTGTTATGAATATTTCTTTTTCTTCTATTAACTACGATTGGGACTTAGTCTTTGGACTACAGTTACATGGGGGATAGCCCCTATGTTTCTATTATGCTTACTTCATCCTCTTTTACTTACATAAGTATTCCCTTCATCTTCTAGAACGTCCCTCTTGCTACAATCCAGACTTCTCGTGGATAGTGCCGCCTGTCCTTACTTGATTACCTGGTCCGTGTACTATACACAGCCACATGGTCTGTGCGCCATTCCTAACCCTATATAAAGGGTCATACTTGTAACTTGTAGCCTCAGCTAGTTCTACACACCTTGTGCTAGCAATCTAGTCTCTTTCCAGCTCTTTAGTGTGCGCACTTAGAGTCTGAGTTTCCTCACATATCTTTGTGTCTTCTGGCTACACTTGAGTGCCAGCTATCAGACTAGGTTTCTTGCGCATCAGCATAACAAAAGAACTAGCTGAACTTCTGCTTCTGCTATTACGCAGTAAAGCCACTCCCCTCTGCCCACCATTTCTTTCCATTGCAACATCTGTGCCCTGTCCCACTCCCCATCTCCCATATACTCCACACCCCAGGAAGGAACTGATTATCACTATCAGCCCAACCGATACTCCCATCCCACCGATTTTCCCACACTCCATGTTGTCCCAGCCATCCTCCCACTGCCTGACGAAGATATCACCCTTCCCAGTGCCAGCGATGATGAAAGAGACATGTCATCCCGCACCGCAGAAATCAAGGCTGGCCTGCCTAATGACTTTTCCGGTGAGGCCACTGAGGCTAGCCAATGGATTCTCACCATGAAGGTGTATTTTCAAATGAATACCAGTCTATATAATGACCAAGCGAAACTCCTCACGTGTCTCAATAAAATGAGCAAAGGACAAGGACAGGATTTCACCAAAGGATGGTACCTCAAGGTCACCGACACCACAGTACCAGAAGGAGATAAAACCTTCGAGAAGTTTTTTGACGCGTTCAAAACAGCCTTTGTCCCCTATTACATGTCTGTCAGAGCCCGTATCCAGATGGGAAATCTCAGGCAAGACTTCAGAGATAAGAAGGATGGATTCGAGAATTATGTCTCAGAATTCCAGCTACTCACCGCCAAAACCAAGATTGCTGACCAGAATGCCCTTATTGAGTGGTTCATTAAAGATCTCCACCCCTGTATCTCCAGGATGGTCCTCTCCATTGAAAATGTCCCCACTACCCTCGCTGGATGGATTGAGAAGGTATCTCAGTTCCACTCACAAATCCATCACATTGACAATCTCTCAGCTGGAAGGGCCTTTATCCCTTTTAACCAAGGGTCCTCCTGCCCTTGACGAGACCCAAATGCAATGTATGTAGACACTGTCCGTCTCACCCCCATCCAGTGCACCGCCTACATGAAAGACAACAAGTGCTTTGTTTGTCATCAAGTGGGCTGCCGTTCCTCTAACCACCCCCGCCG
>JBBPTL010000175.1:0-18343 GCA_038094095.1 Boletus putidus
GTTACACCCTTTAGAGGTTCCTGAAGGACCATGGGAAGATATCTTAGCTGATTTCATTACAGGCTTACCTCTCTCCCATGTATCTGATTCTATTTTAGTAGTTGTTGATCAATTCTCCAAAGAAACCATATTTATTCCCATAGTATGTCACAGAGTCACAGCACTTGACACTGCTAAATTATATTTGCATCATGTATGGAAGAACCACAGATTACCCCAATTGATCATCTTGCATCATGGCCCACAGTTTACATCCCAGGTTATGCAGAACATTTGCAAACACCTAGGGATTAAATCTAAATTATCTACTTCACACTACCCACAGACAGATGGTCAGATGGAATGCATGAACCATGATCTACAGCAGTATCTGAAGATGATTGGACAGACTGGCTTCCCATTGCCCAGTTCTCATATAACTCTAAAATATCAAACATGACATAAAAAACCCCTTTTGAGGTTACACAGTCTTATGTTCCCTGCATGGGAATCAAAACATGTGTTACTAAGGCACCAGCTGCCAAAGCATTTGCTGATTTGATGGGCAAAACCCTTGAGGAAGCTAAAAATAACATTATTAAAGCTCAAGAGCAAATGAAAGCTCAAGCCAATAAACACTTTACTGAACTACCCACTTATGAGGTTGGATACAAAGTGTGGTTATCTACCACTAATCTCCACTTGACACAGTTATCTAAGAAAATGATGGAACAATGGATTGGACCTTAAAAAGTTCTGGAACTTGTCAGTGCTAATGCCATCAGGCTATGCCTCCCTTGTTCTATGAAAATCCATGATGTAGTAAATGTGTCCAGGGTGAAACCTTACAAGGAATGGGTGCCTGGTCAGCCCATAGTCGCACATGGAGCACTGAGGATTGTGATGAACTTTACAAAGTGGAATATATTATTGAATCTCAATACAAGGGATGCCAACTGGAGTACTTAGTCCATTGAACAGGCTTCTCTGATGAAGAGTGTACATGGAAACCCAAGGGCAGTCTTCTCACCATGGCCCAGAAGGCCATCTCTGACTTTCATACTACCAACCCACAAGCGCCTCAGAAGCTTTACATGTTTCATCTGGACTTCATTCAGCTATTCTGCCCTTACAAAAACTTAATTCATGTGCCTGATCACCTTGCACCCTTTGATTTCCTAGAAGTCAATCCATAGAGGGGGGTAGTGTTATGGTATGGCTCAGCCTCTAATGGACTTGTTGTTTTCTTTTCTTTTTTCTTTATCTTATCTTATCTTGCTTGCACCTCATGGACACTGGCCCCTTTCCTTATTATTCATGCCTCCTGGATGCATCACTTCTTTCATTTCCCTTAGGTGCCTCATGGATTGAGCATCAATCACACTCACTTTTTAAGCCTGCCACATCCTCATGTTATTTGTATGTTTCATGCATGTTTTCCTCATGTCTCCCTCACATCTTACCTTATGTTTACCATTTGTATTTAATCTTTGTGCCTCACGTGCATAGCATGTTACCCCTATGTACCAAACATGTACATACATTATTATAGTATATAAACCCCAAGTGCTAGGCTGGACATCCTCCAGTCTAGTTCACTTGGTTTCTCTCCTTGAAGCCTTGCTTGACTCCCTTCTCTCCTCTTCTTTCATCCTTCTAGTTGCTTGTGGCCTGTAGACCATTACTGGTTTTAAGGTTGTTTCACTTCTCATGCACAGCAAGGGCTTCTGAATGGGCTTTCCATAAGTTTCATAAGATGGGTTTCAAGAGTGGGAAGGAAAGTTTTTCCCATTGGCAAATAAGTTCTCAGCTCATACCCAAGGATCAGGGAAAACAGGGACTTTCCAGTGACAGAATGGACAGTGGCATTGTGAGAGAATTCAGCCATGGGAAGTAAGTTGGCCCATTTATCAGATCTTCCATCACAGAAGATGCAAAGATAGGTTTTAAGTTCTTGATTAACTCATTTGGTTTCACCATCTGTCTAGGAATGATAGGCAGAGGAAAGTGCAAGGTCATACTTTAAGAGCCTAGAGAGCTTTCTGGCAAATGCAGAGGTGAACTGGGGGCCTTTATTGGAGATACAATGATTATGGAGATTAAAGCGAGAGAAAACTCACTTAAGAAAGAGTTTGGCAATGCCTGTGGTGTCAATAGTCTTGTGACATGGGAGGATGATTACCCCCTTCATAAGGCCATGGTTGACCATAACCATGATGGAATAAAAACCCTGGGAAATGGTCAGATCTGTGATCAAATTAATGGACACCAGCTGGAAAGGGCAAGTTGCCTTGCTGTGGAATGGTGTGAGAGGGGGTACCATGGAATGGGTGTTTACTTTGTGTGCCTGGCAGTGGGCACAGCCAGCAATAAAACACCAAATGAAAGTACCCATGCTGGGCCACCAATGGTTGTGTGAGATGAGATTCTGGATGTGAAAAACCTGCCATGTCTGCTGGCTTTGCTTTCATGGAGGGAATGGACAAGGTCCAACTGGACTGACTCTGGAATGTAGAGGTGGTGACAGTAGTAAAGTTTACTGTCCTCATAAAGCCAGTCAGTAGTGGCAGACTGGGGGAATTCAGGGGTGTTGTCATACAAGGCCTCCAAGGCATTCTGCACAATAGAATCAGTGGAGGAAGAGACAGCCATTTTTGATGCAAGGGCAACATCAAGGATGCAAATAAAAAGATGCTCTGGAAGGATTGTTGTGGCAGTATTATTGGTGGAGGTGTTGACCTCATCACAGCAGAATAGTGCATTGGCAGGGCTCATCTGAGTGCTGGGAACATTGTGATAGTGTAGGTTGAAATCTTGCAAGAACATGGCCCATTGCACTTGTTGGTGAGAGAGCTTCTGGGGTTGACAGAAGTATGTCAAGTTTTTATGATTGGTGATAACTGTGACTGGATGACTGGTGCCACAGAGATAGTGATGCCACTCTTTGAGGGTGTGGATTACAGCAAGCAACTATTGTAGTTGCATTCAGCAAAGGAGAGGGTTTTTGACAAATAAGCACATGGGTGGAGGTTCCCATTGCTGTTGCTCTGCATAAGCACTGCTCTGGTAGTGTTATAGAAACCTTCCAAGACTATTACTGGAATGTTGTATATGGACTATAGCTACTGTGGTAGTCCCTATCTTTTTCTTATCTCACATCTTATCTCTTATCTTTTGATTACTAAAGCATTCCCTTCATTTTCTAGAATGTTTCATATATTGCTACAATTCTGCTCTTCTCATGGGTAGTGCCACTCATTCCATATTAGTATTCCTTGGTCTGTGTACTATACACAGCCACTTGATCTGTGCACACTTTCCTCCCCTATATAAAAGGGGTATACTTGTACTTTTATCCCTCAGCTAGTTCTATGTGCCTTGCATAGTAATCTAGTTTGAAACAACCTTAAAACCCTTGTAGGGGTCTACAGGCCACTGGCAACTAGGGAGGATGATGGAAAGGAGAAGAGGGAGTCAAGCAAGGTCTCAAGGGGAGAAACCAAGCGAACTAGACTGGAGGATGTCCAGCCTAGTACTTGGGGTTTATATACTATATAATTGTATGTACATGTTTGTATAGATAGGAGAACATGATGTGCACATGAGGCGTGGAGATTAAATACGAATGGTAAATGCATGGTGATCAGTGAGGAAAACATGAGGAAAACATATGGTAGACATGAGTATGTGGCAGGATGAAAAACAAGTGTGATTGGTGCACAAGCAATGAGGCACCTAAGATGAAACAACCTTAAAACCTAAGGAGGTCTACAGGCCACAAGAATAGAGGGAGGATGAGAAAGAATAGAGAAGTGAGTCAAGCAAGGCTTTGAGGGTAAAAACCAAGTGAACTAGACTGGAGGACGTCCAGCCTAGCACTTGGGGTTTATATACTATTCTACTGTATATACATGTTGTGGTAAATAGGAGTACATGCGATGTGCATGAGGCGCAGAGATTAAATACGAGTGGAAAACATAAGGTGAGACATGAGGGAAACATACGGTAAACATGTGTAAAACATGATGCAGTGGCAGCATATGAAAAAGGAGTGTGATGGGTGCTCAACAGGTGAGGCACCTAAGAGAGATGAAATAAGTAAGGCGTCCATGAGGTGCAAATAAGAGATGAAAGGGAGCCTGCGTCCATGAGGGACAAGCAAGGCGATGATCTAGAGCAATCAGTAGTCGATACTGTCGTGATAAGATAAGATAAAAGAAAAGAAAGAAAACGACAAGTCTGTTAGGGGCTAGGGGCTGTAACCATAACATAAGAGAGATTAATAAAGTACAGCATCCATGAGGTGCGAATAAATGAAAGCAAGGGGCCAGCAATCATAAGGTGTGGCGAGGTAAGGTCTAGAGTGATCAGTGTGCAACACTGACATGATAAGATAAGATCAAAAGGAAAGAAAAGAACAAGTCCATTAGGGGTCAATGGATCATACTGTAACATAGTTGACTTAGCCAGCTCTCTAGTGTGTGCACTTGAATGTCTGAGAATCTTCTCATTTTGCACTCCCAGTCCTCAAGCTACTGTTGAGTGCTTGCTGTCACTAGTTATTACACATCAGTGTAACAAAAGAACTAGCTGATCTCTCACTTCTGCTATTACACAGTAAAGCCATAACCCCCTGCCCAACATTTTGTGCCGTTGTCAAATCTGCATACCATCCCACTCTCTATCCCCTACACCTTCTGAATATCAATCAAACTTTCCTATCCCAAGGAACATTCCTGCTATCCTCCCACCCCCAGATGAGGATGTTACTTTACCAGGTGATGATAACATACTATGGCATCCAAGATAAAGGCAGGATTGTCTAATGACTTTTCCAGCAAGGCATTTGATGCTAGCTGATGGCTTTTGGCCATGATAGCCTATTTTACAATGAACACTGATCATTATAATGATCTGGCCAAACTCCTCACATGCCTTAACAAGATGAGCAAAGGATGTGGACAGGATTTCACTAAAGGATGGTATATCAAGATTGGTGATGACTCTGTAGCAGAAATGGAGAAGACTTATGAGAAGTTTATTGATGCATTCAAAAAGGCATTTGTCCCCTATGGTGTGTCCACCTGAGCCCATATCAATATGGGAAATCTCAGGCAACACTTCAGAGATAAGAAGGAGGGATTCGAGAAATATGTCTCCAAATTCCTGCTTCTTGCAGCAAAAACCTGGATTGCAGACCAGAATGCTCTTACTGAGTGGTTCATCAAGGGTCTTCTGTTACGCTGATTCACAAGAAACCTAGTCTGAAAGCTGGCACTCAAGTGTAGCCAGAAGACACAAGGATGTGTAGAGGAACTCAGACTTCTAAGTGCGCACACTAGAGATCTGGAAGAGACTAGATTGCTAGCATGAAGTGCGTAGAACTAGCTGGGGAATATAAGTACAGAATGTGCCCCTTTATATAGGGTTGGGAGTGGCACACAGACCATGCGGCTGTGTATCGTACACGGACCAGATAACCAAATATGGGCAAGCAGTGCTACCCACGAGAAGTCTAGATCGTAGCAATAGAATGTTCTAGAGAATGGTGAAGGGAATGCTGATGTAAGTATAAGATGAAGTAAGCATAATGATACATAGGGGCTATCCCCCATGTAGCTGTAGTCTGAAGACTAAGTCCCAGTCGTAGTGAAGTAAAGAAAAAGAAATATCCGTAACATCTTCACCCTTGCATCTTCCAGATGGTGTTATCCATTGAATCCATCCCCACCACTCTTGCTGGATGGATTGAGAAAGTATCCCAATTTCACTCACAAATCTGTTGCATTGATGATCTCTCAGCTGGCAGGGCCTTTATCCCTTTCAATCAAGGGTCCTCCTGACCTTGATGAGACCCAAACACAATGGACATGGACACCATCCACCTCACCCCTATTCAGAGTGCTGCCTATATGAAGGACAACAAATGCTTTGTTTGTCACCAGATAGGCTACCATTCGTCTAATCACCCTTGCCCCATCTGATCTGGGCAATCATCATCCATACTGCCCCACCCACCTCACAACCCACAGAAAATAAGGGCTGCATATACCCCTGCAGTTACCTCCAAACCCTTCCCAATAGGAGAATACATGGCAGAACTTAAGGGAAGGAACATACCTCAGGATGAGGTACTTAAAGTACTTAAAGCTTGCTTCAAAGCTGATGAAGAAGATAGAGAAACCATTGCAGCAATGATAGTGGCCAATGAATGGCCAAAGAATTTTTAGATAGGAGGAAAGCTTTGACATCTCCCCCTTCTCAAGTGTTAGCTCTTGTATTCATTTCTGATAAAAGTGTGCAATCTATCCAAATTGTTACGCTGATGTGCAGAGAACCTAGTCAAACAGCTGGCACTCAAGTGTAGCCAGAGGACACAAGAAAGCGAGTAGAGCTCAGACTCTTAAGTGCACACACTAAGAGCTGGAAGAGACTAGATTGCTAACACAAGGTGTGTAGAACTAGCTAGGGAAATATAGTACAGGTATGACCCCCTTTATATAGGGTTGGGAATGGCACATAGACCAAGTAACCAAATATAGTCAAGCAGCACTATCTGTGAGAAGTCTGGATTGTAGTGAAGAGAAGAACATTAGGAAACATTCAAGAAATGGAGGGAATGCTGATGTAAATGAAAATGAGGTAAGCATAATGAGAAACATAGGGGACTATCCCCCATGTAGCTGTAGTCCAAAGATGAGGTCCCAATTGTAGTGAGGAAAAGAAATAATTGTAACACAAATTCCTCTTTTGTTATTCATGCACAAAGGAAGCCAAATCATTGATGTTACTGCTCTCATTGATAGTGGAGCAACAGAATGCTTTATTGACCAAGATCTGGTCAAATGAAGGAGGCTCCTAATGGAGCAACTTCAAAAGCTACTAAAAGCACAAAATGTGGATGGAACATTCAATCAAGGAGGTGTTGTATGCCACAAAACCACTTTAACTGTCCAAATTGGAGAAGTTGAGGAAAGTCAAGACTTTCTTGTCCTAAACTATGGAAAGGAAAACATTATTCTTGGACTCCCATGGCTTCACAAAGCCAATCATATCATCAACTGGGCTGCAGGCACAGTCAAGATCTCCAACTGACCAAAGAAATCTCAACATGATGCCTCCTGTAGCATTACTCAATGATCCCTTATATGTATCTGGATCTTGATCCAGACATAAAGACCACTCACTTATGGTAAAAGTGAGTCAAATGAAGTGCCTGAGATGCTTATTCCATCCATTGTACAACTCTCTCCACCAAACTCATTATGAAAGAAGAAAAACCAAAGGCTGTCCTTCCAGATGTCTATAAAGATTTTACAAATGTCTTTGAGAAGAAGATGATTGATGAGCTTCCCCCTTCCTGAAGCTTTGACCATGTCATCGACCTCAACAAGGACTTTACCCCTAAAGTTGTCAAGGCTTATCCTTTAAATCCCAAGGAAGCCAAAGCATATAAGGTGTTTGTTGATAAACATCTAGCCTCTGGAAAGATCATCCTGTCAAAATCTCCATAAGCTGCTCCCTTCTTTTTCATCCCTAAAAAAGACAGCTCCCTATGACCATGTCAAGACTATAGGTACCTTAACTTCCATATGGTGAAGAACACATATTTCCTTCCCCTCATCTCTGACCTTATTGATCATCTTAAAGGATCATTCATCTTCACCAAAATGGACATTTGATAGGACTATAACAATATCCTAATTAAACCCAATGATTGATGGAAGGCAGTGTTCATCATGACATTTGGATTATTTGAACCCACCATCATGTTTTTTGGGCTGTGCAACTCTCCCACCACATTCCAGGCACCTGTGGACCACATCTTCAGTGACCTTATGGCTGAAGGATGGCTTGTCACTTACATGGATAACCTCCTCATTCACTCTAAAAATGTCACAGTCCATGAAGAACAAACCCAGCAGGTTCTGGAGTGACTCCAAGAACACAAGCTCTTTCTCAAACTCAAATTTTTTTTTGTTCAATGTGACAGAAGTAGAATACCTTGGCATGATTGTCAAAGAAGGATAGGTCAAGATGGATCCAACCAAACTTCATGCCATTGAGAAATGACAATCCCCCACCAGTGTAAAAGCAATCCAATCATTTATTGGATTTTGTAAATTTTATAGAAGATTCATCACCAACTTCTCCACCATAGCTTGCCCCCTTCACAATTTAATGAAGAAAGGTATCAAGTGGGACTGGACCCCCACCTGTAAACAGGCATTCCAGAAAATAAAGACCACTTCTCTCCAGCACTGGTGCTGGCCATGCCCAATACCACCAAACTCTTCACCATTATAACCAACACATCTCTCACCACTACTGGAGTGAACAACATCAATGGCAACCCCCATCCATGTGCTTACCTGTCCAAGACCCTTTTCTCAACTGAGTGCAACTATGACATCTATGATTACAAGTTGCTTGCTGTCATCCATGCCCTCAAAGAATGGCATCACTACCTCTGTGGCACTGGCCACCCCATAATGGTTATCACTGACCATAAAAATTTAACATATTTTCAACAGCCACAGAAGCTATCCCATTGCCAAGCCTGATGGGCTATCTTCTTGCAGGATTTTGACCTGCATTATTACAATGTCTCTGATACCCAGATGGGCCCAGCAGATGCTGTCTCTCATTGTAACAAAGTCAACACCTCCACTAACACCATTGCCACCACACTTCTCCCTGACCACCTCTTTGTTTGCATCCTTGACATTGCTCTGGCCTCCAAAATGGCCATTTCATCTTCCACCAATCCTGTTGTACAAAAAGCCTGGGAGGCCCCTTATGATAACACTCCTGGATTTCCCCAGTCTGCAGCTGCCAACTGGCTCTACAAGGATGGCAAACTTTATTACCGCCACCACCTCTACATCCCAGAGTTGGTACAGTTGGACCTTGTTTGGTCTCTCCATGAAAGCAAAGCCAGCAGTCACAGTGGTATTTACTGCACCCAGAATCTCATTTTGTGTGACCACTGGTGGCCCAGCATGGGTACTTTTGTTTGCTGATGGGTCAAAAGCTAAGTTTGAGGAATGGTGGGCAAAGATGCGCCTGAAAGGGATACACTTCCTAAAAGGTGGAAATAGATTCTCTCTTCTTTCGGTTGATGACCTCATGGAAGTCAACCACATTTCATCTAATTTGCCATTAGAGAAGTCCCCAAAAGGCTTCAGCAGGGATGTTAAACCTGTGCTTAATTCCTCTACAAAAAAACAAAAATATTGAAAAAGATTTCCCTGATGACATCTTTGTGTGAAGTGTATGCTGTTACACTTGATCTGGGTAGGAACAAGCATAGACTTGGATGGAGTCAACATCAAAGGGTCTGGTTCAAGACAAAGTTATGATGACAATGTCAAGAGTTTGAGGGGGATCAAGATGACATCACAGAGATGAAGTCAAGAGTTCTGAGGTTCTGGTGAGACAAAGAAAGATTGCAAGAGACAGACTCAAGCAGCGAGCATGAGGAAAGAGTAGAATTCCCAAGTATAGTAAATCTAGTCTGGAGTACAGGGTAGATTATTGGGCATATTTATACTATTCAGAAATATGCAGACCATGCCAAATATGGAAAGAAGGCTATGGCATGATAAGGTCAAAACAGGATGAGAATCCTATGGAATGTTGTAGAACAACAAAGAAGGAATAAGAAGGTTCTGGGTTGAACTGGATTAGTCATTTGTAATCAACAATTTGTAAGCAAGAAGCAGAAAATAGGGGTGAATCATAACATATGCACTGATCGGGAAACACTTATGACAATCCAGGTGGCTCCTGCTAGCCAGAGCTGAAACTTTACAAAAACAGAAGCAGTGCTTGACAGTGGCGCAAATGCTATTTTCATTGATCATGTGTGGGCTAAAAAGACTAAGCTCCCACTTAAACTATTACGCAACCCTATACCTGTGTTCAATGTGGACGGAACAAAGAATTCCACAGGTAATATTACACATGCCACAGAAGTGATTGTTAAGTACCAAGGTCATCATGAGCAAGTCCTTGCTGAAGTAACTGACCTTGGGAAGAATCAATTCATTCTCAGGTACTCTTGGCTAAAGTGCCACAACCCTGACATTGATTGGATCAAGGGTGATGTAAAGCTTACATGCTGTCCTATGCATTGCCAATTGCTGCAGGACAAGTTAGGATTTGTCAGAACCCTCAAAAAGAAAGAAGAAGATAACACATTTATTGCACATCTGATACTCCAATCTCTTGATGAGTTGGTTAAAACTGAAAAGACTCCTGAGGAATTAGTCCTAAAGGAGTACCACAATTATCTAAAGGTATTCTCTAAAGAAGAATTGGAATGAATGCCAGTCCACAAACCCTGGGACCATGTGATTGATATGAAGGATTCATTTAAGTCTAAGAAATGTCATATCATACCCCTATCCACTACTGAACAGGAAGAAGTTTCCACATTCATAAATGTCCAAATGAATCAGAGCTCCATCTATTCCTCAAAATTGCTGCAAATGTCTTCCATGTTCTTTGTGCCTAAGAAAGACAGCCAAAAAAGAATGGTATAGGATTACCAATACCCAAACAAACACACAGTTTGGAATAATTATCCACTACCCTTAATTACACAGCTCAGCAATAAACTCAAAGGAGCAAAGCTCTTTATGAAAATGGATCTCAGATGGGGATACAACAATGTTCACATCAAAGATGGTGACGAATGGAAAGCCACATTTGTATATTTCAGGGGCACTTATGAACCCCTTGTAATGTACTTTGGATTATGCAACTCCCCAGCCACATTCCAAGCGATGATAAATGAGATCTTTGCCAATATGGACAATGTGGTGGTTGTTTACATTGTCAACCTAATGATATTCATAAAGACAGATGACTCTATAGAGCACGACTAAATCATCAAGCAAGTGCTAAAAAGGCTTGAGGAGAATGATCTCTTCATTAAGCCAGAAAAATACATTTTCCACACTACAGAAGTTGAATTCCTCAGCATGATTGTAGGAAAAGACAGAATCAAAATGGATCAGTCAAAGGTCCAGGTAATCTTGGAATGGCCAGCACCAAGGAATGTTAAGGGTGTTAGGAGCTTTTTAGGTCTCACCAATTTCTACTAAAGGTTTATCAAGGACTATGCAAAAGTTGCATGTCCCCTTAATGATCTATTAAAGAAAGATCAAACCTTCAAATGGCTAGAAGCTCAGCAGATTGCATTTAACATGCTTAAACACTGCTTTACCACTGCCCCTGTTCTGGCATTCCCAGATAACAACTGCCAATTCCACTTAGAAACTGATGTCTTAGATTTCACCACAGGTGCAGTATTATCTATTGAAAAGGAGTCTAAGTGGCACCCAGTTGCCTATATGTTGCATAGTATGTCTGCATAAGAATGGAACTATCCCATCACAAATAAGGAGATGCTGAGCATAATCCACACTTTGGAACTATGGCATCATTACCTTGAAGGAGCTAAGCAGTTTGAGGTCTGGAATGACCACACCAATCTACAATACTTTATGAAAGCACAGGATCTTAACTGATGCCAAGCATGCTGGCAACAGTTCTTGACATGCTTCAATTACATTTTTGTTTATAAGCCTAGTGCTACCAATACTAAAGCTGATGCCCTATCTCACTGTAAAGACCATGCAGTAGGCATTGAAAATGATAACAAGGGAATCTTGATGATTCCACCAGAATGGATAAGAATCCAAAAAGTTGTAATCCACAATGAAGGCAATAAAATTCTTAAACTCATAAAACAACATACTGTGTTGCTTAAGGAAAGTGATGTACATGATCTTAGATTGAAGCACAGTGCATACCTGTTACAGAAATGTTTCATAACTATGACTGGGACGTTGTATACAGACTTAGGCTACTTTGGTAGCCCCTATCTTTTTCTTTATGCTTACCTCATTCTCTTTACTTACATCAGCATTTCCTTCACCTTCTAGAATGTTCCATTACTTTACTATGATCCAGACTTCTCGTGGGTAGCGCCGCTCGTCCTTATTTGATTACCTGGTCCATGTACTATACACAGCCACTTGGTCTGTGCGCCATTCCCAACCCTATATAAAGGGGCATATCTGTACTTGTAAATCCCCAGCTAGTTCTATGCACCTTGTGCTAGCAATCTAGTCTCCTTCCAGCTCTTAGTGTGTGCACTTAAGAGTCTGAGTTTCCTACACATCATTGTGTCTTCTGGCTACACTTGAGTGCCAGCTCTCAGACTAGGTTTCTTGCACATCAGCATAACAATACCTTGCCAATGGTGTATTCATTAAAGATGATAAGCTTTACATTCCTGATATAGAAGGCTTATACCTAGAGGTGCTATATGCATACCACAACTCTCCAGTTGCTGGACATCCAGAATATGAAGAGATGCTAGAGCTGATCCAGCACTCATACTGGTGGCCTGGCATTACTCCTTTTGTAAAGAATTACATTGTGTGTTGCAACAGGTGTACATGCATGAAGGGCTCAAACCAGATGTGGCCTGTTACACCCTTTAGAGGTTCCTGAAGGACCATGGGAAGATATCTCAGCTGATTTCATTACAGGTCTTCCCCTTTCCCATGGTCCCAATTATATTTTAATAGTCATTGATTGATTCTCCAAAGAGACAGTATTGTCCATTTTGTTGTGAAGTGTGAGGTATGCTTGTCTGGTGCTCTATTCCTTTATCCATGAAGAATGACTGAAGTTTAGTGGAAATAAATTCCCCTCCTCAATCTGAGTGGACAGCAAGGAGAGTGGAGCCAGTTTGGTGCTCCACCCAAGTCACCAGCTCAATAAACAAGTCTGCAACCTCAGATTTGAGGTGTATGCAGTGTACAATAGCAAATGCAGAATGATCATCAATAAATATAAGAAGATACTTCTTCTGTGTTCTGGACTGAGTGGGGAATTTGACAAGGTTGGAATGCATCAATCCAAGAACTCAAGAAGAACATTTGGAGGATGGATCATAAGGCCACTCACACATTTTGCCAAGAGTGCAACCACAGCATGGTGGTTCTGTCTTTGGTTCAAGTAGAAAGGGTATGCCCTTTACATTCTAATGGGCATGTTGTAAGACATTCTTTGAAGTATGCCTGAATCTTTGATGCCATAATGAATATGACTCTTCATTCTGTAAGGTATTAATTCCTGCAATTGGAGTAGAAAACTTCATCTGAAACCAATGCAATGAATTATTTGGTAATAAGGCAGATGCCTATATTACCAAGTATCCTTATGAATCCCAGATCTTGGTCATGCCATTTGTTATGACACATTTCCATCCATGTCAAGTCAATTGTATGACTGACAGGAGGCAATGAGATGCCTCAGGTGCATATTATACATCTGATAAAGTCATGGGCTTCATACCTTCCTGGGTACATACCACATGACCTAGGCCAATTATCTTCATTACACTGCCATTTGCAATAGAGGCAGTTCATTCTTTTTCTCCTAAAAATAAAAAATCCTCTAGATGTGGAGTGACATGATCAATGCAACCACTGTCAATGATCCAGGCAGACATGAGGATGTTCTCCCTTGAAGTGGTGTGCATTTCTGCACCACACACTATGGAATCCCGTGACACATAATCAAAAGCATAGTCACATTCATAGTCATTGTTGTACATATCATTATAGTCTTGTGCATCCAGGACATACTTTCCATCCCAGGCACTAAGACTGCATGAGTCATAGCCTGATTTCCAGCTACCATCCATATTGTGTGCAGTATTACCATAGAATGATTCTATAGTTTTCTTTGGTACGATCCCCTCATGGGAAAGGTTCTGCACTGCTTTCCCCTTTCTTTTGTGCTTCTTCTCACATGTGGCACTGTTCCTTGAAGATTTAAAGAGAACAGTGCCTGTTCTAAAAGGAACTGCTGGAAGCAGTGTTAGAGGTGGATGGGAAATTAATTCTGGCTATGAATCCCATGGGGTTATCAATTTCTTTATTGCCCCATCCTGCTTCTCCTGCTGTTGACATTGCATCATCGTCTGATGATGGAAACTTTAAAGGACCATCACCAAGTTCCACTATATGGGCAAACCCATCTTCATCAGCAATTACTTCATGTGCCTGAGCTTTTCCTTTTCCTCTCCCACCTCCTTCTCGATGAGTTTTGCCTTGTTGATTGGAGCCTTGTTGCCTTTGGTCTTGTTGCAGTTGTCCACCACTTTGTGTAGGAGCATTTTGCTGCTGTCTATTGTTCTGGTAGGGTTTTCCTCAACCTCTACCCTGGCTTTGGTTATTACCAGGGTTTCTTTGTTGGTCCCAGGAAGCCTGACCATTGTTTGGTGGACTGCAATGTATAATGTTAGTGCAATTAGCACTAGTTTTAGCAAGTTGGTGGGAGGACATAGGAGCTCGTCTGGTTCCAGCCTAGAGTTGTAATCCATTTGTAATTTTAGGAATGATATTTGATGGCATGAAGTTGGCCATAGAAGTTGTATAAGTGATAGGGGAAACCACTTGCTCAAATTCTTGTGGAAGCTTGGCAAGGAGCCACATGGCTCAGAATTGTTCTGGCAGGTAAAGGCCTGAAGCCTGGATCCTGTGAAATAGTTCATTGATGTCATTAATACCTTCCATAATTTTGTTATTGTGGACTCTGGCATTTGTAACGTGGAACGATACAAATAATGCTGATGCACGTAGAACCTAGTCTGAAGCTGGCACTCAGAGTGTAGCCAGAGGACACTTGTGAAAGTGAAGAGAAACTCAGACTCAAGTGCGCACACAAGAGATCTGGATAGAGACTAGATTGCTAGCACAAGGTGCGTAGAACTAGCTGGGGAATTATATGTACAGAATACGACCCTTTATATAGGGTTGGGAATGGCGCACAGACCATGCGGCTGTGTATCGTACACGGACCATGTGGATAAATAAGGATGGCAGCGCTACCCGCGAGAAGTCTGGATCATAGCAAGGAGAACGTTCTAGAAGAAAGTTGAGGTGAATGCTGATGTAAGATAAAATGATGTAAGCATAATACATAGGGGCTATCCCCCATGTAGCTGTAGTCCGAAGACCAAGTCCCAGTCGTAGTTAAGAGAAGGAAAAGAAATACTCGTAACAGCATTCATAGCCATCTTGAATAGGTAGAATTGACCTGTTACTCTAGTAGTGGAGTATCTTGCCAAAAGTTCATCCCAGAGGGTTTTTGCAAGGGATATGTGGGTTGGAGCACCTATTGCAGCAGGGACATAGTCGTAGGATACAAGATGCTGGAGGTTCTGGACAATGTATAAACCTAAAAGACCAGTGGTTTTGAAGTCATAGGAAATCCACTTGGCCTGATCAGCGGCAGTAGCGACAGTATCATGAGTAGAAGACCCATCTAGAATAGCCCAGGTACTGATGATGTGAATGGCATTATGAATGCTCTGTGCCCATTGTATGTAATTGTCAGCACCAGTAAGAATCACCATGTGAGACTGCACATGGGCATTAAGTTTGAAGTCTGATATGGTGGGGATAGCCATTGTTTATAGAAACTGTTCAAAGAGAGAAACATTGTTAACTTCATCTAGCAGGAATGAATTAGGAAAAGAATGAAATGAATTTTTTGTGTATCCATATATAAAATCCATGACCCATGATGGTGATATCTCCTTCACAGAACTTCATCTGGTCTCTATTCCTTCTACTTTTGTAATACCTCTCTTTCTTTGTGATTGAGAAGGCACACAAAGTGCTTCAAACTTCTCATAATATAGATCAGCAAAATAATGAGGATTGTGGATCTGACTACTAGAAAAGCTGACAGTTTTGTCAGAATGAGACATGTACACAGTATCAGTGATATGTCCATAAGGCATAATTAACTCAGTGAAGGAAATAGAAGAACCATACAAATGAATGAATGAATAATATCTATTGAAGTTTCTGGGAGTTTCACCCCTTCTAGCAGCCCTATTTCTCCAATGTGTCAACTGCCAAAAACTTAATGGCCATGTTGGATGAAGGGGTATCTGTGTGAGGTCTACATTGTTCATTAGAAAGACCAGATGAGGCCAATCACTGACAGTTAGAAGGAGGTTCTCCATCTTTGTCTCCTAGAACCATAGTTGGTAGATTCCTGATTCTTTCATGAAAATCCTGTCCTGTACCTCATTTCAGTATTGACAAGTGGGAACATTCCATATTGTTTCCTCTAGGGGAGGAAACTCCATAGCCACTCTCCAGAAGATGGGACCATAATCTGGGTGAGCTGTAGTGTAAAAGTCACCAGTCTCTTGCTCCAGAAGGTTGGAATCTGGATAAGTTCTAGTGCATTGCATGTAACCATGAAGCACAGGGTATGGAGCTTGATCTATCCAACCAATTACCAAAGATACTAGTTCTGTTTCCCAAAGAGTATAAGAATCTTGATAAGGGGAAGAATCATTCATGGCAGTTGCAAGGCATTCTGATAGGTCAGCAAAGCAAGGATATAGATCTCTATGAAAGATTTCATAGCCATGGAAGTGTATGGAGATTTGGTGGGTTTCATCACATGTCTGTGTAGGAATGGGGTATCCACCATTTTCAAATATGGATCTGAGGGTTTTATATTTGTATGCATAAGTTTGAATGTAATGGTGACCAGGAGGAAGAAGAATGCCATCAGTAGCATGAAGTCAAACTTTGAAGACATGCCTGCTGGTTTGCTGTTCCAGTTCTGGGGCCCTGTTATTATCATAGACATTATTGGAAACCAGTTGGCAAGTTTGAATGAGATGGTGATCTGGTTCCTGTCCCCTCCATAGAATGGTGTTCTCATCATTGAAGACAAATTCTTCATCCAGTTCCACTTTGATCCATATAACTGGCATTGGAAACATTGATGGGAATGTTAAGCCTATTTCCAGGTCCACTTGTTCCTCCATCAACACGAAGTGTATCAGATGTTGGGGAACTGAAGTGGCTAAAAGGACCTTTGGATGGGCTTCTTTGTTTGTTCCTATGAACCAGTATGGAGTGTGGTAAGGGAGGTTGGACATTAAGGAAGGCAGAGACAGAATGAATGGAGGAGGGAGATGACTTGGTCATGGTGTGTCTGGGTGCACCAACTACAGGCTTGGAGTTGGAGACTCATACAGGTGGAACCAGGAGATGGCCTCTCAAGGGAGGTCTTCCTTCTGATTGGTGTGGATATGCACCCAGAATTGATTGAATAACATGGCGAGATGATGATAGATTGATTAGGGGAGGATGGATCTCATTGATTGAATGACATGGCAAGATGATGATAGATTGACTAGGGGAGGATGGATCTCATTGATTAGCGAAAACTCTTGGTCTAAAGGAGATGGAGTATTAGGAGGTGAACCAGGGGAGTATTGTGGAGAATGAGATTGGGATTGGCAATAAGGAGGTGGTGGAGATGGGGTATGGATTTGGATACAAGGAGCGGAAGTATGCGAGTGGTGTCTGTTCAAGTCCCTTAGGGAAAAGAGAGATCTAACATGTCTTAAGGTAGAAGAAGAAGTAGAAGGTGCTTGTTCTCTTTGACATGGGCCAGGCACAGAATGATTGATAGGTCTGTGTTATGATTTGCCCCTATTTTTCTCTTGCTTACAAACTGTTCACTATAAATGACTCATCTGGCGCAACCCGGAATCTTCTTATTCTTTCTTCATTGTTCTACAATGTTCCATAGGATTCTCATCCTATTTTTACCATTATCATGCCATAGCTTTCCTTCCTTATTCAGCATGGTCTGTGTGCGATTCAGACAGTATAAATATGCCCAGTAATCTACCCTATACCTCAGACTAGATCTACTTGGGAATTCTATCTCTTTCCTCATAACTCGCTGCTTGAGTCTGTCTCTCACAGTCTTTCTTCATCTCACCAGACCAGAACTTTTGACTTCATCTCTGTGACGTTGTCTTGACCCTCCTAGATCTCTCGACATTGTTAGCGTAACTTTGTCTTGAACCAGAATCTCTTGACTTCGACTCCATCCAAGTCTATGCTCATTCCTACCTGGACCAAGCATAACAAAAGATCTAGTCTCTACTAAATGACCACCACTACCAAGTGAGCCACCATTACATCTCGAAACACAGACTGATTCTCCACTGTCCCTTTGGGCAGACGCTACCCCCACCTCTGTGTATCTTCCCCTCCACCTCCTTCCTCTGAGGAAGAAGCTGAATCTCCCCCCTCAGACTCTTCCAAATCCGACAAGGACTACCCTATCAGAACAGAAGAAGAGACTACTGTCCAAAACAAGGACAACCTACACTTAGCCCACAAACTATCTGCACTCCACCTTCCCATTCCTCCTATACTCAGCTCCCTAGAAACTCTGACGCCCATCCTTCCTCCATCTGTACCTTTTGCACCCCCACCTCATAACA
>JBBPTL010000177.1:0-10987 GCA_038094095.1 Boletus putidus
GATTGGGAAATCGGCAATGGAACCGTTAACCATGGATGAGAACGGACTCTCTCGGTACTTTGCAACAATAATGTTGCCGCGCCATGCGGTTACCTCTCGAAAAACCCTCCCTTGAATCTCTCGAATGCACTTGTTGACGGGGAAGGGCATTCCGTCACGTGAAACGACGGGGTAGAAAACAACGTAAGGTTGCGCGAATTTTTTATTCATTCCGTCAAGGGCTTCAACGAGCTATGGGATAGCCGTCAGTGGCGTCTAACCGGGCGATCAATTCTGCTCAACTCACATGATAATGCCATGCACGGGGACCAAGGCCCTCTGCGATGTAGTCCATGTAGACCTCTGGGTGTGGCATCCGAGGAGGCTGGGTGCTGTGGGGAGCATGAGGGTCGGGCATCGACATCGGGCTCGTCATGAGCGCGACCATGTGTGGATTCCGACCATCAGATGGAAAGAGGAGAGCTTCGAACGATGTTAGCTGGTCCATGACGAGAAGACAAGTGCGAGATAAAAGCAGGTGAGTAGGCAGGGAATAAGGTAATTGGCTGTGAACCTGAAGCCTCGACGGTATAGCGAACACTTTGGGATGACGGAGCAAGCAGAGACCCCTTATATATGTCTCTGAAACGAGGTCAGGGTGATGTCCGAAAGATCATATGAGACCAAGGAGAAGACAAACGTAGTGGATTAGTTTGGCACGAGGTGTAACCGATCACAATCGACACGCAGCTCTGGCCATCGCGGGCTCGTGCGCGGTGAAGTGGTGGTCACCGCTCGAGTTGACATTTTCATATGCAGTGAGTGTAGTGAGAAGTGACACCGGGGACGGGCTGCGAGCTGGAGCGGTGGTATAAGAGAGATTAAGAGCGGGAGGGTCGATGGTGACGGGGAGTGCGTGCCAGAAAGTTAGGACCCGAGCTTCGGACGGAATGGATGTAGATCAAAGCCGTGTTCAATGATGTCCATCTCACTGAATCGGGAAGCACAGCAACTCATTTCCCGGAACACAATCATTGAATCAAGACATAACTAGGTCTCGACAAAAAAAATTGCACACCGTTGACATAAAGCAAGCTGGGCGAGTCCAATTTGTATGTTTATCCGCTGACACGCTAAACCCCCGTCAGCCTTTTCACGAGGCGTTCCTGTCGCAGTTGACAGTTTTGGGGTCGCCAAAATTCTCCATTTCTGATCATTTCAGCTGTCCTTTCTGCGCAATCACGCTCTGGACGTCCCCAGGATCTCCCCTCGGTTGCATCCGTTGATGCTAGCGCCGTCTTCCCCCAGGCTTCTGGCTTATCACCATGCAGATGCCCTGTGCTGGTTGGTATACTCCGCCAATGCGTCGCGCGTTGGCTAGGGTCTGGTTCGTGCCGGTCGATTCTCTCGAGTACCAGATGCATTAAACGCAACAAGAGCGTGTGCGGCTTCACTCCACGAGCGGATGTAGCAGGTGGATCCAACAGGTAGATTCTGTACTCACGCACAAATTGATTAGGCCTTCTTTGCTCACAGGTGTTCCAGAGTCCAGGTGCGGGACGATCCATGTCTGCATTCGTTTGAAATTGCCGATCTCTACGGGCTGTGACATGATCCAGCTATGGAAGAGGTCATTCGGAGCATGATCATTGTTTGTGCCAAGTCTCCCTTTTCATCGTGTCATCTGGCCGTGCGTATTCGTTCTTGCGATCCTGGGGTCGTCAAGCATGCCCGTTTCACGAGGTGCAACTACCTCGTTGGTGTCCCAATCGGGAGCTTATATTCCTTGTTGTACATGTCCGTCTGAGTGCTACCTAGGGCTCCTTGGCGCCCTCCCGGCAGCACAGTCCAGCGGTGTGATTTTCAAGTCATCTCAGGCGAGGGACTTTGTGCTCTATGCCCAGCGGTGTGTGTTCGTGTGACTCACCAGCCTGTACAGCACAGCACCACGCCGGTACCGCTTGCAAGACGACTTGGGGAATTGAACTTGCATTTATAGGTAGAGCGACGTGGTCACCAAATAATTTGGCAAACAGCGATGTGCTGGATGTCATGTCCGTGTAATACACAGCGACCTCGCCGACGCTTGTGTATTTAATTTCCCCGCAGCTTGGCTCGGTGAAACTGTCCCATCACCGCTCCTCCGACGATTCGCCTTTCCGGGTCTATGAAACCGCCCTTCCAGATTCGAGTCGACTGTCTCCTGGCCTGAGGGTCACTCGGACAGTGAATGGTCAATCACAAGTCTTATTGCCTTCGACATTTCTTGATTCTCGGACAGGCTAATTCCTGGACACGATGCAAACCTCTGGGTTACTTACTGTGTTGTTTACTGGATGGCTTCTGGTGTTAATGGTAGTTGTTCCCTAACGTCGATATGTTTGATCTTGAAATGTGAGCTCGTTCCCGAAAAGGCAGGTATGGTTGGGAGGTCAAAGCAAGTTGAAGTCGAGTGAGTTTTCCTACCAGTCGCAATGGCCGCTGGATCCATCTTAGTTTCCACCCCGCTTTCTTCTCTCTTTCCATCCGCCAATGCCCCGTCAGTCGTCCTACAGTCCTCCCGTCGAAACGTTGCCACTCCTACACCAACTGCTGATGTAGATCTGCATCCCGAACACGCGTCTTTCGCAGCTATTGTACATTCACAGCATGTTGGATCCATCCTCTTACGCGTTCTTCACGGCGGTTCGATCGTGGAGCTCATCTCATTGTCGACACAAGCTCCTCCAATTCGTTTTGTCTTCCCCGTTCCCATTCTCTCCCCTCCAGCTATCCTTGCAGCTGCCGAGCAGGAACTCCATTTGCTGGTGGTCACAGTCACGGGTTCTCTTTACCGATTGGTGCTGCCGGCCGCAAATCCCAACCTCCTCTGGCATGATCAGGCGGCCGCCAACTGGTGTAGAGAGTACATCATCAAGACTGTTTCCGATCTCTCTAGGGGTATCGTCCAGGTACAGGGAATCCACTGCATAACAATTGGATTGAAGAATGGCTCGCTTCTTCGTATAGAGTCAGAACGGATTGGCGACGATACATGCGATGGTGTGTGCTGTTCTCTGCGGCTCACATGTGTATTTAATCTGCACTCGTAGATCTTTGGACGGAGACTCTCAGCCAGCCAAAGTCTTTCTTTAGTACCTTCGCTTCTTACATACCTGGGCTTCAGCCTGGCGCAAATGCAGCATCGGAAATACTTTCCGTAGCTAGTCTTCCTCAACCCACAGATCTCAGTCACACCTGGACTCTTTCCCGGGATCGTGTCCTCCGCCTATGGACCGCAAAAAGTGGTTGTGTCGCTTCCAAGACTATTCCAAGTCGAATAACTGGCCAACCAACATTGTCTGGTGCCACCATATCCGAATCTTTCGATACCGAAGCACGGAATCTTTTGCGTATCTGCTCCGGTGGTACCAATGATGAAAGCACGTTCGCCATCGCGTTCGCGCCAACACCAACCGACCCACATTCCGGTGGATATTTCCAGATCTTTGACTCAACAGCCGATCAACTGCGGGAACTTGGATCCATAGAGTGTTCCGCCGCCAGTGCTCACTGTCACTTGCAAGATTTCATAATTAACGACGGCATGTTGTGCGTGTTATGGGAACGTCAAGGCTGCTCAGTGATGGAGAGAACTCCCTTAGCCTTGGGGAACCTGGATGCGTCCGACAACACAACGTGGGTAACGTCCAGTCATGGGGAAGAGGGAGACTTGACTCCTGCGTACATTGAAGAACTTCTTCGTTCCCCTGGTTCGCTCACAGAGAAATTCATGGAAGCAATTCTTCGACCGGGCTTGTTCTCCCCGCTGACCATCCGCACTGCCCTCGAGCAGTACATAGACGCATGTCTCTCCCTTCCTGGCACCCCCGCCCCAGAGCTCACGACATCGTATGCAACTGTGGTTGAGAACATTGCTGCAGTGGTGGGCTGTACCGTCTCTCTTGTACAAGACCCGCATACTGGTGCAATGCAGCACGACCGGTATTGGAGTGCACTCAAACGAGATTGGGAGGGATTTATCACTCGCTGTCGTGAGGTGGAGCGCAGCGCACGGTGGCCGCTCGCTCTTTGCGTTGGCCAGAGTAACGAAGGTGTCATCGTGGTTGAAAGAGAGCGAATCAATACTCTTGCAAAGGAGGATCTTCCAATCGCTATCCATAGACACCTCAGCGACTCCCTTGTTGTGGACTCCCACTTTGCTGTTCTCGACATTGCGTGGACCCTGTGCGACAAAATCGGACCACAGCTGCTCCGCAACGTGGAGACCAGGGTTGTCGATGTTCTGCATCAGGAAATCGCCTTCTCTATTGTGGACATCTTAGGCGACCAGGCGCAACGGTTGGACTTCAAGGAATGTTTCGACGATGCTACTCAAAACTGGATCATTGCAAGATTGCAAGACGTCGAAGATCTTGACAAGGATATCCGAATCACCCTCGATCTAGTTGCTGGCTTCGATCCGCAGGTCAAGCGAGAAGAGGATGAAGTTGAGCTACTACTCCCTCCTACGCGGTCTGAATGGAGGGTTGCTCTGTCAGCAGCCTATGTTTCCACCTCAGTTCACGCTCGCTATGATATCTGTATCGCCTTGATGGCGCTTCTCTTCTTCCTCGCCGATGATCTAAGAGAGTGGGACCAATCCTTGTTAGAAGAAGTATTTGCCGTTTTCCGTGGCCTCGCTATGCTACGTTGCGCTGCACGTCAACCAACGGCAGACCGTGCCCAAGATTCCGGTCCGTCAGATGACGTAAACACCGACGACATGATTGCGCGCATGAGTAACATGCAGATGTCGAGGAACCACTCTCGTTTTGCGCCAACATCCTCCCTTCTGCACCGCCTGATAGCTCAGTCAGGTGAATGCAATGAATTGCCTGGTTCAGCCCACCAATTTCTAGATGCCACTGGTCTACTTCAATCCACTTCCCCAGCGCATGCCACCCTCTTCGAGGTACAGTTTTGCGACGGTATTCGCAGTTTGGGATATCCTGATATCGCCCGAGACATGCTTGCATGGCTGCCGCGAACTCCTGGTGTCGTCTTCGTCATTGCGCAACTCTACATTGCACTGGGACGCGCGGATGATGCAGTCAGCATGTTGGAGAAGGTCGCTGCCAGTTTCGGTGTGTTACAAAATTCTATCGTATGCTGTTTCTTATATTTAATATCCCAGGTCCTGACAGTGGCCTGTCGTTTGAGGACGCCGAGGCATTATCATCCGTTCTGCCTGCCAAGGCTCTATATGACTCGGATTTCTCGTTCTATTTAGAAGCGTCTACAATCTTTAGGTCAAATGGCTTGACGCAGCACGAGGTTTCATTCCTTCGTCTTGCCTTATCGGTCGCCCCCCCAGAGGCTGACACAGCGGATATATGGTACGGCCTCACCCGGGGATACATAGATCTTTCCTCCTGGGAAGAAGCCTATTCATCGATCATCGCGGCACCATTCGATAGCGTGTAAGCCAGCCCTCTCGCGCGTATCAACATAAAATTTTCTTGACGCAAGATCTGTGCAGGAAACGGGATTGTATCTCCCAGCTCGTATATCAAATGTGTGAAGAGGGCGCCATCGAAATGCTGGTTTCTCTGGATTTTGCTGGATTTTGTTCTGAAGTGGACGATGCCCTTGCGTTTAAAGCGCGCAACACTGATCCTCGTGCTCGCCCCTTCTACTCCAGAATCCTATACACGTGGTATACACGAAGAGGGGACCATCGGAGTGGTGAATTTCAATTTTTCTTGCTGTTAATATGAGTCACCGTATCTGAACCCTCGTTTTCTCAGCTGCCCGAACTATGTATCAACGTGCACGTAAACTGCAGGAGATCTCCAGCAAACCTGCTGACGTGACTTCGTTGATGGAGGACCAACTGGAATCTTATTTGCTCGCGATTAACTCGTTGTCCCTTTTGGAACAAAAGAATGCATGGGTGGTTGTCCAACTGCCTCCTTCAAACGTCAAGGACTTCGAGGTGACTGCCGATCTTCATGTGACCATCTGTTTTTGCTAATCTTGTGACGACAGTCTCGTAAACGGCGGAAATTGGCTCAAAACTTGCCGCTTCCGACCACCGGTACTGATTCAGAGATCGTAGACCTCGAAGACCTCCGCTTCGAATACACGTTGTTATCTGCAAGGCTACGCCTCATTCAACGTGACTCGACATTGCTTACTGCTCCAGGTGAATAAAATACATAAGGGATGATTAATTTAATCAAGGGTGAACGGCTGACTATTTACGTCGCAGACACTCTAATGTCGCCATCCCTCGTAATTCTACGGCTAGGGCAGGCTAATCAGTTCGAACTCGCGATTACAACGGCCCGTGCACTTGGTGTGGATATGAGTGAACTTTTCGCCGCCCTTGCGGGGCAATGCACGAGGCTGTCGCAAAACCCAGACGCAGTTCTGTAGGCAGCCCTCGTCAAGCGAGTCCCTTGTCCATACTGACGCCTACCTACAGGCAAGACACAGCCGATTGGCTTCTGACGGATAATGTTTCTTCATGGCCTGGGACACCCGCTGATCGAGGGTGGCGGTACCTCAAACTTGCTCTAGAACGCCATGACGGTTCAGATACGGATTATCGGTACAACAAAGCAGTCTTGGAGGCTATCCTATCACATGACAGGGGATCACCCCCTCCTCCATGGCTCATACACACGCTCGAGGTCAGTCTCCCTCCTCATTCGGTGCCGTGCCGGTCGCGCTCACCTTTTTTTCCCTTTCCCCTCGCCCCATTCCCAGGACCACCATCACGAGTACCTCATCCGAGCCAGCCTCCGATTCGATGTTCTCGAGAGCGCCCTGGAACACACGCTCTCGCTGGTTCGCAAGGTCAGCCAAGGTTACTAAATTTCGTCATGACAAACCACTAAATCCTTAATTATGCCTTGTTCCTCCTCACGCACCTGTCACAAGGCGGACGCTGCGCTCTCACGCGCGCAACCGAAAACGTCCTGCGCGACTTGGCTCCCTTATACGCTCATCGACCAGGTACTCGTTGCGGCAGCCGAACAGGACGACCTGGGTGCCCGCGGACAGACGCTCCGACGGACGCTCCAGACGGAGATAAGCAACCGCGTCAAGCGGACGCAAAAAATAAGCAGGTTATTTCTGTAAAATTCCCTTCTTCGCTGAAGTGCGTCGAACGTGAGCCTAACGCAAGTTTGGGCGCACGCCCCTTGATGGTGCTTATCTGGTTTTGCCTGCATTTCATAATTACAAGTACACGGCTCGAATGACAGATCGTAACGTGCTTTTCCTTCTTGGAGTGACGCGTGCCCTCAGGGTCGTAGAGACGACTTGACGGAGCGTGTGCTTTTTGGGAAATGAAAGTTCTGATGTTCTGTGAAGAGAATTCCACGACCATTCGCACTCTGTGGCACCCTAGAGTAGGTTTCGCGATCGGCGCATTGCGATACAATACAACATGATAATATAGCAATGAGTAGTAAAAAGCGAGCCAAAGCAGTTCGGATATATACACACGGCGGGGAACAGTAGAATGTGAATAAGGGTATAGTTTGCGTGACAGAGGTAAATAGATAAATGGGTAGTGAGAGCGATGGGGGGGAGGCAATAACGCCGTGCACCACTACAAATACGTACAGGGAGAGCATTGGCAACTCAAGGGGAATTGGGGGGGAGGAGCCAGCAAACCAAAACCAAAAATTCCATCCTGTCTTTTTACATAATCTAAGCCTTCCCCATCAAGGTATCGTCTGGGGGGTCGCAATCAATGCCGATCGCCCGTGTGTCGTGGATGTTGCATCACGTCAAGAAATCGAGTCCACTCGGCTTGGCTAAGGGAGGCGCCCCACATAGTCTCCTCTTCCGTCGCCGTCGGATACGAGTAGGGATATCGCCCGAGAGCAGCGTCACCCGACATATATGGTTGCCGCGAAGGGTCAGGGTATGACTGACGTGCAGGGTCGACAAAGTTCCGCGAGGACGCTGGGTCAGGGTAGGAGGGCCGAGAGGGGTATGGTTCGGAATAAGGCGCGGTTGTGCGAGTATCAGGGTAAGGATTTCCGGACACCGTTCCGGGGGGACGAGCCGTGTCACCATAAGCGTGACGGGCAGGTTCTGCGGTGTAAGTTGCCCTAGACGCGTCGGAATACAACTGCGACTGGGGCTGTGAAGGTTGGGGTGGGGCGACAGGGTATGCCAGGGGCGACGAGCTGGATGGCCCGGCGACAATCCCTTGCGCTGGCATCGACTGGACGGGGGACGCTTGAACGCCTGCGTATCCGACGAGCGAGGAAGAAGTATTTGCCGTTTTCCCGGACCCAGTTCCGTAATCCACTGACCCTCGGGGCTGGTGGTTACCACCTTGTGGACTCCCCGAGTTGCCAGTGGCAGGCGAACTGATATATCCCGGCGCATTAGGTGAATCAACCGCGTTCACCCTGGGATACTTTGGAGAATCGTGGTATGGGAACGCGAGCGTCTTGACAAGGCCCAACACGCGGCTTTTCATGCGCTCTCGCTCCTGTTCGGCTTCATTTGCAAAGTCCTGACTGTACAACGGTGCAAGTGCATGGAGAATGTCGAGCGCTTTATCAGCGACCGGTGAACTCCGACTGAGTTCCAGAGTTGTCAACGCCTTCTGGATGTTTGCACGGAATAAGGATGCGCCAGGCTGGTCGGGGTTCGAAATCAGTTGGAATGAGAAAAACATGGCGGAGCTGAACACGTGGAATGGTCCCCAGTTCATGTGCCCTGGAACTGCCAATGATGCATTCGCGAGAAAGTCGGGGCGAGCTTGGCCCACAAGAGTGATCAGTTTGTCAGCAGCGCCAACAGCAATGTCCAGGGAGATAACGTGGCGCTCGTGCTTGACGTCCTTGTCTTTTGAGGACGAGGTCTGCTTATCTCCGACCTTCGGTGAAGGCGCAGACGCGTATGGCCGGTGAAGGGTGAAACGAATATGGTAGAAGCTGGTGCGGATGATCACGCTCTGTACGCCTAAGCGACGGGTAACAGTGTTTGGGCTGGCGAGACTGCGTGCTACCCTAAATTCGTCGAGGTCGAGTTCAGGCGGGAGAGTGTCCATCCATTGGGTCAGAGCGCGGTCATGAGCTTGAACGGTCTCGTACGAGACTGGACGCATGGATACTGCGCTGTCCATGATGTCACCAAGAATGTAGGCTAAACGGAAGAGGTGGAGATTCGGGACATAGATACGTGGCTGGTCGGGATGATGAGCAGGGTCGGCTGGTTCTGGAAGTTGTGTATCGAAATGGTGTGACGCGATAGAAGTCGGCCGACCAAACATGAATGCCTGCCACCTGCGGAGAAGGTAGGTAGGGAATGACAAAAGAAAAGCAGAATACAAACCTTTCAAGGAGGACGATGTGCCACCAAGCCCAACGCCTTCTCTCGGCATGTTCTCTAGACATTCTCCATTTACAAGGATCACGATGTAAGCCCATGGCCATACCGATACTGACAAGCTCTCCCCGGACAGTCCAAATTTCCTCGCTGTCGGTTTTAACGAGCGTGAGGTAATGAGAGCGAATGAGCAAACACTCGACGAGTTCGAGGCTGTAGGTCTTGTGTTCAGCTCTGTGACGGTCGAGGGCGGAACGCATGACGTCATAAAATTGACGACAAATGTCCTCGAGGGTGTCACCCAACTGGGCCACGAGGCGGTCGCCTGGTGGGAGGTAGTGCACGGCGATGGCCATGATCATGCAGACAGTGGCGAGGACGACACGGTCAGCGTTAGCGCCGGTTTTATAGCGGGACCAGGCGTTGAGGAAGGCGGGTTGGTTAACGTGGCGATAAATCCAGTTGCAGTATTCAAAGTAGTAGGAGACGAGGCCGTCTATTGTCTCGAGGGGAGGAAGACGAGCGAGAAGATCTCTGTCGTATTCATTTGTCGTCGCGATTTCGTCAAGGGCGTCATGGCTGGGTTGGCGGTCGCTGTCGTCAGACTGCCTCGAATTCTAGAGGGGGGTTAGCGAAGGAAGGGGGATGAGGAAGGGAAGTACCAGAGTGAGGTGAGTGACGGCAGAAGTGGCGCCGGTGTAAAAGCCGCCGTGACCATGGCTGCCAAGCATCCCAGGAACGCTGTCTTTTTCGAGGATGTCTGTCTCCACGGGTTCCTTCTTTGGGATGGGGAGTGCGGGATTTTCGAGTGGGTGTTTGAGATGTGAAGGAAGGGGAGCGCCAGGACGGTGGTTTGCGAGGATGTAGGTTTCGAGGAGGGAGACAGAATGCTTGAGACGGGTGATTTCTTGCATAGGGTCGACTCTGCTGGCATTGCTATATTCAGGGGGTGAGCGAGGAAGGGGAGAGGGGGGGAAGAGGACATACTGGTCGTCACGTAGGTGGAGGTCGGACTCGTGGCCTTTGGCATCCTGGTAGCAGAGTGCGATGGTACCTGGTTGGGGGGTAAGGAGGGAACGGAGGAGAAATATGAGAAACGAACCTCTGAGGACACAGCTGGAGCAGGGGCGGTTTCTGGTAATGGTGAGGATGGAGTTGGAGGGAGAGGGGGGGGGGGCTGGGAGATACCTGTCGCACTTGAGCTTGCTGTTTCTGCAAGGCTCACAATTGATGGCTTTGCGGGCGCGCTTTGTGGGTGGACGCGGGTCATGGTCGCCTGGTGGGGGGCTTGTTCGTGAGCGTACTGTTGCTGTCGTTGTCGCTGCGCGGTGTTGTTTTGTTCGGGGGACGGAGGGGGACGAGGAGGAAGGGTCGGCGTTGTTGGAGTCGTCTGGCATGGATGATTGATGCCCCTCCGGATCGAGGGCCGACAGGGAAACCCAAACGTTTGCGTTTTATTTATTTCAAACCCTAACCTTATAAGATCACGTGATACCGGTCCCGTCCTCAATTGACATGTCACCGCCAGTGACGGTATCTGCCTCCTGCCAGACAACCTCGGAAATAAATTCAACCACTCTCGCCGAATATCGGAATATTGTCGCCCGACTCACTGGCTAGAGACAAAAGGTACTGCGTGATTTCCTTGCTCTGATCTTGGAGGAAC
>JBBPTL010000178.1:0-10144 GCA_038094095.1 Boletus putidus
ATTCTTTCCAGCACCTTACCTTACCACAGGTTCGATTGTAAGTGTTCTTTTTCTACCTCCCCGGTCAGCACTGGTTCACCTACAGCCAAGGACGGCCCGTGGAGCCGGACAGCGCTGCCGCCCGCCCTTGTCACCTGTGCCATGATCATACTCATCATATCCTTACTCGCAGCCCCGTAGCCATACATCCTTTGCACGTACTTTCGTCCTATTGACTTTATCGTATCCCTCAGATCAAGTTCCCGTGTGACGTCCAAAGACTATCAGACGCTGGTACGGTACTTGTCGAGACAGAAAGGCACACTAAGGCGTGATTGGATTGAGAGATGAGTGACGGCGAAGGGGTGATCAGATCTAACTGGCGCACAAGAGTCAGAGAGGGGAGGTCAACCTGAGAGCATTAAAAATGTAAAGGGTACTATCGTGAGCAACATGAATGCGTGATGACCCAGTCACCGCCGCGTACTCTCCGCGACCGTTTTCGCAGCCGCGACTCCCGCCACCCAATCTCTTCCGCCCACTCTCGCCTTCCGTCGATGTCGATAATCCAACTTGTCCGCAGACCGGGTGAGACCAGCGACCTCGGACCTTCCATGTGACGACAGCTGGCGAAGACACCACTCCAACACGCGTTCCACGCGGGCTTTAAGCTCGTGCGCCTTGTCCGCTTCGTAAAACGCCATCGCATTGCGAAAGGACAACCAGAGGTATAACACGAGCACCCTGTGCAGCCCTTCCAGATGCTTCAACGCGTCCTTGCATGCACGCGCCTTTGCCCGATCCGGCATCATCTCCTCCACGTTCCTCAACACGTTCATGAACGGGGCGACAGACAATACCGCGTCGAGCTCGACACGGATCGTGTTGGTGTACAGACGTAAGATCTGTGCGAGGGTGTCGAGCGCGACGGGATCGGACCATTGGATGGGACAGTTCTTGAAGAGGAGTTTGTCGGATAAGAGGAGATCCTTGGCGTGCGTGTCGATAAACTGGCTGAGTTGGTCTAATCGAATCTGCGCGGCGGCGCGGAAGGGAGGGCGAATGCCAGAGACGTACGATGGCACTTCGAGGAGTGCCTGGGTGGATGCTTTGAGTGGGAGAACTTGGGAAACGTCCTCCATCCAGTGACCTGGAGGATCCAAGACGGCACAGACGAGAGGGGGTGCGAGAGTTGCGAGTGCCCGACAAAGGGTTGGTATATCTTCCTTGTGTAGCGTCGTGACGAAACCGCCAGGTTGGCCGTGCAGTCCATAGCGCCCGGCTCGCCCAGCGATTTGCTTTATCTGGGATATGGACAATGGACGCCTCTCTTGACCATCGAATTTGTGAAGCGTTTCGAACACGACACGTTTGATCTTTCTGGAAAGCGTGACGGGTGAGGGGCTGCGAAAGTCCGAGACAAAGATACGTACAGGTTGAGCCCCATTCCAACCGCGTCGCTGGCAACGATAACGTCGTAGCCGCTCTGGGGGTCGTTGAAAAGCGCAGCTTGCTCAGATCGAATTTCGGGCGGGAGTCTGCCATAAGCGACCGCACAGCGCAAGCCGGTCCTCTCCTCGATCTTCGCCTTGACCGCGAATATCCCATCCCGCGAGAACACGACGACACAATCACCCTTTTGAATCTGGGACAAGTCACCACCCAAAGATGACTCTTGAATCTCCAAAGGCGTGAGTCGTTCATACCGATTGACAACGAGCTCATCCCCAGTGTCTTTCAGGATATCTCGGATAATCGGTACCGCGGTCTCCTCGCCACAGAGATGGATTTCACGTGCGGGAAGCCCCAACACGGCGTTGGTCCATGCAGAACCACGCTCAGGATCCGCGATCATCTGTATCTCATCCACCACAGCCACGTCCAGGGATTTCTCATAGCTGGCCATCTCCACCGTCGAGCTCATGAGCGGCGCGTTGTCCGCGACGATCCGAAACTCTTCTCCCGTGCGCAGGTTACACTGCCGCGCGTACTTGGCATGGCCATCTTTCCGAACGGTGGGCAGGGAACCCGTTTCGTTGGCGACGTCCATGTTGATGGTCGTGTCTGGCTCCGAGCCAGGTTCAGGCTCCATGCCGAGGGGGACGATCTGTCCCCTATTCAGCCGCTCCCAAATCTCGTGTGCGAGGAGACGCAAGGGGCCAGCGTAGAGACCCGAGTTCGAGGCTGCCAGCGCGCGCAACGCCATGTGCGTCTTTCCACTATTCGTGGGACCGACGTGCATGACGAACTTTCGTTTCATTGAACGCGCTTTTGGGAACAGCTCGGCGGGATAAGATAGGTCAGCAACGTGATGGAGACGAGCAATCGTGTCGAGGGTGGATTGTGGGACGAATGTGCGGAGATGACGTTGTTTTTCGGGATCGGAGGCCCATGTGAAGAAGAGTTGGGAGATAATTTGGTCGAGTCGTTGGCCAGAAAACATGTCTGCAGGTGTAAACGTGAACCGGCCCAAGTCGAATTTCGCTAATTGAGTCTCATCGGAAAGCATACCCTCGCGAATATCCGCGAGGAAGGAGGAGAGGAGGTCAGGCAAGTGGGCGCGGGGGATTCCGAACCCCTCTAGGCGGCGAAGTACGTGAGGAAGGTATGCCCAGCTTTTGGCATTTGACTTGATGAGTTTTCGGATGTCGGGCGCGTTGGTGGATGGGATCAGCTTTGTGCCGCTGGAAGGTTTGCTCCTCGATGTGCGAGTGGAAAACACTGCCGAGTCATTATTAAAGTCGGACTTGGACCCACTGTAGGACTGGCAGTCGAGGGGATTGCGCCGTGACCAGTCCCTTGAACGCGAAGGAGGCGGAGGTCCAGATAGAAAGCGCCGAAAGTAGAGCTGGCTGCTTTCCAGCCATGTCTCGGACTGGACGCAATGATAAAGAATTCGACACCGAGAAATCATCAGAAGATTGTTTGTTATGGCTTAGGTGGACATTTCCTTGACGCGTCCAGTGTTCGCATTGAAGCAAGCACTGTGGGCCGACCGAGTCTAAGCGGTTGTTTGGTTATATTAGGATCAGAAGGTATTACTAACCCCATCAACTCCACTAGTATCACTATGATTTCGCCTGTGGCAGCGACTGGCACGACGTGAGCTACGTCGACCACGGTAATAGCCAACCTGCTCTGCAAGGATCCAGCACCGAGTGATGCCGCGAGGCAAAGCCCTGAGACCATGCACGGCCACAAGAAGTTGATGCGTACTGTCTTTGGGCAGTTGTGATACAGCAAATAGCACTGCCCCGTTTGCTGTGGAGTCGAGCATCGTGCACTTAAAGGTACTTTAGGACGTCCCTTGCTGCATCCCTGTATCCCGCTCTGAGTGGCAATGACTAGCGGTTCAAGCAAACAACTTCGACCACAACTAGAATGCAGTACTCCGACTGTCAGTTTCATACATTGCCTCTAAGCGATCAGCTGACCCATCCATCAGCATAATGTACAGGCACTTGTCATCTCTCGACTGCATCCTGATTCAGGCATTGAAAGCAAAGAGGAAATTCTTGAATGTGGTGACCAACCACAACATGGGCCCTCTCTCTCTGGATCCATAATGCACGTGCCATGCGACGAGGACAAGGAAGCAGTTATTACGAGTACGAATTTTATTTCTCTTCGCAGCTCGCAAAGATTGCTGACGACATGGTAGGTATCCGAGCAACAGATGTCGCTGCTAGTCTTAGACGTCTCCCTGCCGGCTTTTACACTGCGGTGCAGCACAGTGGTCGCGAGTGGAGAACCGAAAATAAGCCCGTCTCAGCCAATAACGATGTCGTCGAATGGGGCGGGCTGATCCTAGTGTGAGGCTCCCGATCCTCCACCCACGCTAGTCCTAACAGACGTTGCAGTCCGTCTGATCTCTCTGCCACCATTTGTCTTGGGATATATGCATCCTTCGAATTCCAGTCCATGGTTTGTAATGGAGAGCAGTTGCGCAAGTTGACAATTACCGTGGAACAAGTACTGGAGCGCAGTGCAAGAGACGTTCGTGAGTAGGACGGATTTTTGCATAGGGGTCTGTTCGCTTACGTCATCACAGCATTTACCTTGTTCCCAGACGATGGCGATGTCGTATTCCCGTGTTCGTCCTTCTCGGTTACTGTCAAACGGTGGAAGCGCGAGAGCAGTGATTCATCAACGTCGAGGGTCCTTGACCCTTATTGCGTAAGTAGGTCATTTGTGTCAACATCATCGTCATTAATCATTGCATTTGCACAGTCAACTACACAATTATTAGAAGAGGCGACGAACCACGGCCACATTGCTCTCTCGCGTTACTGGGAGCACAGGGGAAAACGGGATCTCGAGCGTTCAATTAAACACTTTGAGCATGCACTCAATATTTGCTCGCTGGACCATCCTTGTCGTGCGGCTGCCCAGTCAAACATGGCCATGGCAAAATTCATCCGCTGTCAGGTCGACCACACCGATCCTTCCCTTGAGGTCCCCCTGAGCTTGTACCGCAATGCACTTGCTGCCCGTCCTGCCGGCCACCTTGACAGACCGTATACGTTGATTCAGCTTGCCGCCGTGCTTTTGGCACGATTCGACAAGCGGAAGAATGGATTCGACACAGCACAAGCTAAAACTTTGCTGCATGAGGCGATGAACCTTGGCTCTGCAGAGAGTCATCAGAATCGAACTGCGCTTTTCTTGCTCCAGCTGTACACTGGACGTAAAATTGGCCCAGTTCGGACGAGTGGCCAATCACCCATGGAAGCCTCCCCTTCAGGCTCAATAAACAAGGATCTTGGGTCTTTTGGGGCCCAGTTGTTGCGCCGCTTCGAACGGTTCGGTGATTTAGACGACCTCCAACAGGCGATCTCACTTTTGGAAACATCTGTCCAGTCTACTTCAGTTTTGAATCACCGGTACTTAACAGGGCTGACGAATCTCGGTGTGGGGTTATTTTGTCGATTCCGTCACCTTGGGGAGCTGAGTGACCTGGAGCAAGCGATTTCGAAGCAGAAGCACAGTGTTGACCTCACCCATGACGGCAACCCTGACAAGCCTGGTCGTCTCAACAACCTCGCCAACTCCTTCAGTGCTCGTTTCCAGCGCCTCGGCGAGCTGATTGACCTCGAACAAGCAATTTCGGCGCACAGGGATGCTGTTGACTTCACCCCTGATGATCACCCCGACAAGCCAGGCTATCTGAGCGACCTCGGAAATTCCTTCCTCACTCGTTTCGGTCGCCTCGGGGATCTCAGTGACCTCGAGCAAGCAATTTTGACGCACAGGAACGCAATGGACCTCACCCCTGATGATCGCCCCAACAAACCCCACGGTCTCAACAACCTCGGCAACTCCCTCAGCGCACGTTTCGAGCGCCTTGGTCAGCTGAGTGACCTCGAGCAAGCGATTGCAAGGTACAGAGATGCTGTTGACCTCACCCCTGATGGTCACCCCGACAAACCCCGTCGTCTTAATAACCTCGGCACTTCCTTCCTCATTCGTTTCCGGCGCCTCGGGGAACTGAGTGACCTCGAGCAAGCAATGTCGTGGCACAGGAATGCTGTTGACCTCACTCCTGATGGTCACCCCGACGGACCTGCCCGTCTTAACAACCTCGCCAACTCCTTCCTTGCCCGTTTCGAGCGCCTCGGCAAGCTGAGTGACCTCGAACAAGCGATTTTCAGGTACAGGGACAGTGTCGACCTAACCCCTGATGGTCACCCAGACAAACCTGGCCGTCTGAACAACCTTGGCGCCTCCCTCAGAACCCGTTTCAGGCGCCTCGGGGAACCGAGTGACCTCGAGCAAGCGATTTTGAGGCACAGGGATGCCATTGACCTCATCCCCGATGGTCACCCTGACAAACCCACCTGTTTAGACAACCTCGGCAGCGCCTACCGAATTCGCTTCCAGCACCTCGGAATGGTCAGTGACCTCGAGCAAGCAATTTCAAGGCACAGGGATGCTGTTGACCTCACTCCTAACGGTCACATTGACAAAACTCGCCGTCTGAGCAACCTCGGCACCTCCTTCCTCACTCGTTTCACGCGCCTCGGGGATCTCAGTGACCTCGATCAAGCAATTTCAATGTACAGGGATGCTGTTAGCCTCATCCCCGATAGTCATCCCCACAGGACTGGCCGTCTGAACAACCTAGGAAACTCCCTCTTCGCTCGTTTCGAGCGCCTTGGGGAACTCAGTGACCTCGAGCAAGCAATTTCGATGTACAGGGATGCTGTTGACCTCACCCCTGATGGTCACCCTGACAAACCTGGCCATCTAAACAACCTTGCCAATTCTATTCTCACTCGTTTCGAGTGCCTCGGCAAGCTGAGCGACCTCGCGGAAGCGATTTCGAGTCACAGGGATGCTGTTGACCTCGTCCCCGACGGTCGCCCTGACAAGCCCACCCATATAGACAGCCTCGGCAACGCCTTCCTCATTCGTTTTGAGCACCTTGACGAGCTGAGCGACCTTGACCAGGCGATTTCGAGGTACAAGGACGCTGTTGAGCTTATTCCTGATGGTCACCCCAACAAGCCTGGCCGTCTGAGCAACCTCGGTAACTCATTCAGGGCTCGTTTCAAGCACCTCGGTCAGCTGAGTGACCTCGAGCAAGCAATTGTGAGGCACAAGGACGCTGTTGACCTTACCCCCGATGGCCACCCTAACAAAACTCCCTACCTGAGCAACCTCGGCAACTCCTTCCTCACCCGTTTCAAGCGCCTTGGGGAATTCAGTGACCTCAAGCAAGCAATTTCGACACACAGGGACGCTGTTGACCTGACACCTGATGGTCACCCTGATAAACCTGGTTATTTGAACAACCTCGCCATCTCCTTCCTTACTCGTTTTGAATTCCTCGGGGAGCCAAGTGATCTCGAGCAAGCGATTTTGAGGTACAAGGATACTGTTGGCCTCACCCCTGATGGTCACCCCGACAAACCTGGCCAGCTGAACAACCTTGGAGCCACCTACCTCACTCGTTTCAAGCGCATCGGAGGGCTGAGTGACCTCGAGCAAGCGATTTCGAGATACAGGGACGCTGTTGACCTGATCCCTGATGGTCACCCTGACAAAGCCATCTGTTTAGACGGCCTCGGTAACGCCTTCCAAACTCGTTTCCAGCACCTCGGGGAGCTCAATGACCTCGAGCACGCAATTTCGAGGCACAGAGATGCAATTGAACTCACCCCCGATGGTTACCCTGACAAAGCTTGGCGTCTGAGCAACCTCGGCAATTCCTTCCTCACTCGTTTCGGGCGCCTCGGGGATCTAAGTGACCTCGAGCAAGCAATTTCGACGCACAGGAACGCTATGGACCTCACCCCTGATGGCCACCCCGACCAACCTGGTTGTATGAATAACCTCGGCATCTGCTTCAGAACTCGTTATGAGCGCCTCGGGGAGCTCAGTAACCTTCAGCAAGCGATTTTAAGGCACGGGAATGCTGTTGAACTCACCCCTGATGGTCACCCCGACAAACCTGGCTATCTAAACAACCTTGGCACCTCCTTCCTCACTCGTTTTGAGCACCTCGGGGAGCCGAGTGACATCGAGCAAGCGATTTTGAGGCACGGGGATGCTGTTGACCTTATCCCTGATGGTCACCCTGACAAACCCATCTGCTTAGACAACCTCGGCAGTTCCTTCGGAACTCGTTTCCGACATCTCGGCGAGCTGAACGATCTTGAGCAAGCGATTTCGAGACACAGGGGTGCTGCTGACCTGACCCCTGATGGTCACCCCAGCAAAACTGGCTATCTAAACAACCTCGGAAACTCCTTCAGAGCTCGATTCGAGCATCTTGGCGAGCTCAGTGACCTTGAGCAAGCAATTTCACTATACTCGCATGCTGCTTGTGACTCCATCGGCCCTACCACCATTCGATTTCGTGCATCACAGCGGTGGATTTCGTGTGCTCGTGTTGTACGGCATCACTCTCTCCTCCATGCATATTCTGTTGCCATTGGTCTCCTTCCCCAGCTCGCATGGACAGGGTTATCCCTTACACAACGTTATCAGGAACTTGTGCGAGGTGCCGATGTCGGGCGGGAGGCAGCAGCAGCAGCTCTGGACTCGGGAGACCCGCAAACTGCTGTGGAGTGGCTCGAGCAAGGACGCTCCATCATTTGGGCGGAACTGTTTCAGCTTCGTAGCTCCTACGAAGAGTTGTCGAGTGTCCATCCAGATGATGCTCGTAGACTCCGGCAACTTTCAACCGCATTAGAGCATGCGAGTGTCACCCGCGAAAAATCCTTGTCTTCACTATCGGTGCAGACAAGGAGTGCAGAGCATCGCGCAGCTGAGTCTTTGGAACAAACAGCTGACAGACACCGTATGCTCGCGATCGAGCGAGATAAACTCTTACAGGAGATCCGAGGGTTGCCTGGTTTCGAGCGATTCCTCGTCCACAAAGAGTTCACTCAGCTCCGTACTTCAGCACACTCCGGACCGGTGGTAATACTCAACGCTGCAGAAAGCCGATGCGATGCATTGATTGTTCTTGCCGACGTGGATCATGTCATTCATGTCCCGCTTCCCAATTTTACTCTCGAGCGATCCAAGGGTCTTCAGAACATGCTGAAGAATTTGCTTGGTCCTACTCGTGTCATACCCGGTGATGAAAGGGTGGGGAAACTTGCAACACGTGGGCGCATCAGCTGGGAGTCCCTATTATCCACCTTGTGGAAGGGCGTGGTCAAACCAGTCCTTGATTCCCTGGATTTCTCGGTACGTAGCACCTGTCACTTGAATTCATAGCTGATTTGTTCATCTACGTTTCCGAACAGACTCCCGGGGACCTACGACGCGTTTTTTGGTGTCCGACTGGGCCCTTCACGTTTCTTCCCATCCATGCGGCTGGTCTTTATGGCACACACTCTTCGGAACCTGGGCAGAAACTATCCGATTTCGTCGTATCCTCATACGTCCCTACTCTCAGCATTCTTACGCCGTCACCCAAAGCCGATGCCGCACCGAGCGAGGATCTCCATCTACTTACTGTCCGTCAGCCACCCTCAGACGGCCAATCCCCACTTCCAGGTGTGGACCCCGAGTTGAGAGACATCAGGGCTGTGATCCAGAATTCTCCATCGGCACGAACTACTCTCATGGAGTCTTCCGTCGGAACGGTTGAGGAAGTACTTTCCCTGATGAAGGATGCGGACTGGGTCCATTTCGCATGCCACGGAATCCAAGATTCCACGATTCCGACTGACAGCGGACTTTGTCTCGCAGATCGACGCCGCTTGAGGTTATCTGACATCATCGCGTTGTCACGTCCCCGTGGTGGGCTCGCCTTTCTCTCCGCGTGCGAGACGGCAACGGGCGACAAGGATCTCTCCGATGAGGCGATCCATATCGCTGCAGGAATGTTGTTTGCGGGTTACGGGGGAGTCGTTGGCACGATGTGGTCGATCAGCGATAGGCTTGCGCCTCGTGTGGCAAAGGACGTATACGGTCAACTCTTTCGGAACGGCACGAGGCCGGATTATCGGGAGGCTGCGCGAGCGCTGCAGGACGCTGTTGGACGTCTTCGAGATACCAGCAAAGCATCATTTGTCGAGTGGCTTCCATTCATCCATGTAGGCCTCTGAATGTTCGGGAGTGGCGTATGATCTATGTACATCTTTGTCCGTATTGTACGTAGACGAATACGTTGTACGCGTTTCTTCAGTTCCCCTCGACAGGGCACGTACGGCAGTGGTCGAACCGAGACGCAGTGATCCATTACCTTTAGTGGTGCCTCAAAGCGCTCGGTCGGATCCAGCTCGATTTTCATGATAAACACGTCAAGGGGACCAAAAGCACACGTCGCTGAAAACTTGGAGAACATGCAGACATGGTTCGATACGCAGCGGAAGCCAGTCGTAAAGTTTGAGATGTGTGGGGGTCGTCGACCTCCCAGAGGTGCAAATGCTTGTACTACGTCCCAAAATACGGCGAACTGGATGTGTTCGTTGAACGTTCGTTGGGTTGCCTGACCCGAGTCGGCCCGTGATGGTACGGGCCGATTTACAGGTCACCACTTGACCGGCGACTGGGCCACGGGTCTATATTAGGACAGTACCCTGGAAGTGAACTCTTCAACGAGTCCGATACAATCATCAACGATTACCCATGGCAATATGTATCCTCGTACTAGTAGTAGCGCTAGGCTGAGGCTACTCGTTGAAGCGAGCGGTTGTTTGGCTGT
>JBBPTL010000180.1:1732-18167 GCA_038094095.1 Boletus putidus
TCCCTCGACTTTACGCTTCCCGCAGCCTCTTGACACGGCCACGGCTTTCGCTACAACACAAACAGGTCAGTCCAAAAAAGAAAGACGCTCACCCTCCAACGAAAAAAAAAAACGCACGCAAACGCCCGATACTTGCGTTTCCGACTCTCCTTTTTCATCGCGTTCCTCGCCAACTTGCGTTTCGCAGCCGCCTCGGGGTCCGTCGTCGCCTGCACCACGTACCGTCAGCACAGGCCTGCGAACCAACGCATCGGGCGTACCTTGGTCACCCGTGCAACCCGCCGTGTCTGTTGCACGCTCACCGCCCCCTGTCGAATCCGATTATACGCGTTCGCAAACGCCGTCGTGCCCACTTTGGCCTGAACGAGGTCTTGCAACTCGATCGCGGTCGTCTTGAGCTCCCCTAGACCCCACAGGAGACGTCAGCGCCCGATGAGCGCATACATGGATGTAAACGCAAACGTACCCATCCCCGAGTCCCGAATGGTGTCTTCCTCGGTGATACGATAGACTGGCGTGAGGATGTGTGGCAAGAATCGCTCGAGCTGCGTCGCCTCCATAGATGACGTCATCGCTGCAAAGAAACGCAGCACTGATAATGGCGAGAGCGCCCAGTTGGCCTGCAGTTCATGCGTCAGCCAACGCCGGTCGTATAAACGGCTACACTCCACGTACCGGAGCAGTCGACTTGTTTCGCCGCGCGATCTGTGCAGACCGGGCTTGATACGAGAGCTTGGAGAACAGCCAGGGAAGCGCGTCCGATCGCCCCTTCTTCGGGCCCTCGCCATCCTCCTCCCCATCCCGTTCCTCGTCCTCACCATCGTCCTCACTGTCGTCGTTCTCATTGCCCTCCTCATCAGCATCGGCACCACCCCCACCCGACGACAGCGCCACGAACCACTTGCCCACGAAAAACAAATTCTTCACCGCCTGCAACGCCACACTCGCCTCCACGTTTGGACTCTTGAGCAACGCACTCAACTTGTCCGCCACGTCCCTCATACCCGCATACGTCAACACCTCCGTCCCTGCACCCGCACCCTCTGCCGTCGACGCCGCAAAGAGGACCCCAAGCAACCGACACGCAGCACTCCGCACCCACGCATGTGGAAACGCGAGCAGCTCGACGACGGCCGTCCATCGCACCTTGCCCGGCTCCGTCGTCGCCTCCGGGAACGCTTGCAGCACTTTGGCGAGCCCCTGTAACATCTGGTACGTCGCGTGCCACTCCCCGCCCAGTCCCTCCCCTTCCCCGTCTCCATCCACGTCCATCTCGCTCTCTTCCCCGGAAAGCAACGCACAGCTACTCTCCGCAACAGCCCCAAAGTCCTCAAAGATCCCATCGAGATACGGCGCCGCCGCGCGCTGCAACGCATCCACGACGAGCCCATACACCTGCACCGCGACGCTTCGCAACATCCCTTTTTCCCTCTGTACCGCCCACACGTGTAAATGCCCCATCACCGTCCGCTGTAATAATTGCTGCTGCTGCGGTTGTGGTTGTTGTGGTTCTTCCCCCTGCAACCGTCGCACGAGCACCTGGATCACCCCCGCAGCAACCACCCGACACGGCTTCTCCGCATCGTTGGCCACGCACAGCACGAGCGCCACAAAGAGCATCTCGGCATGTTTCGCCATCAGTCCCACGTCAAACTTGGTGACGAGCGCGTGGAGGAGCTCGAGGACACTCGATCGGCCCGACGCGTGCTCGTACGACAGGTTCCGCGCAAGAAAGGCGAGTGTCGTCTGCAGACGCCCCGCGCCCTGCGGGTAATCGAGCAAGAACTGGAGGAGGAGCGACCGTGCGGATTCGCGCGTGTGCGCCGACTGCGAGGTGACGAGGATGGAGGAGACGGTCGTCATGAGATCGTACAACTCGGGCACGACGAGCTTGCGTGCGACGATGGCGCGGAGCAGGGCGAACACGCTCGTTTGTCGACTCGGTTCTTCGAGGTCGGGTGCGAGGAGTTGGAGGAGGAAGAGGAGGTCGTCTTCCTTGACGTTCGAGGTCGGACATGCGCGCAGGATCGTCGCGAGGGATTTGAATGCGGTTTGAGCCACCTCGGATTCAGCGCTCCCGACGGACCGGATGATGGCAAGAATCTGGCGAGACATGAGCGGTGCCGACGAGGGAACGGCCTTCAAGGGACATTGGAGTATACAAGGAGCGGCCTTGAGCGCTGCGATGATGACAGCCTCCGATTCGGCATACAGCGTGTTCCCGATCAAGTTCACAAACGGTTCCAGTCTCGCCAGCAGCTGCGCGTCGTGCAGGTCAAACCGTGACCGTCGATAGGCGTTCGTGAACAGATCGAGCCCAAACACGACGAATCTAATCCAAAAAACCCATCAGCCTCGACGCGCATACACGCACACGACGCAGACCAAAAAAAAACATACCGATACGAGTTGTGTGCATAATGATCGTTGTCGGCCACAATCTTTCGCTTCGTCTGAACGATGTGGTCGTTTTTCCGCCCCCTCCCTTTTGTCGGGGTCGCCTTCCTCTCCGCCTCCTGTAAAAATTTGGCGTTCTGGCTCACGAGCGTATGACACAGCACCAACAACTCGGGCGGGTTCAAACGCGCGTTCGCATTGAGCCCACCCGCGATCCGCCGAAGCACCTCGTCCACCTGCTGCATCGGCTTCGCCGAATTCGTCACCTCGATCACCGATCTGAGTGGCAACAACAGCGCGCCGATCCGGTTCGGCGACACGTAGCGCGCAGAGAGCGCAAAACAGTCTAAACCCCTCGACGTACTCCCCTTGACCTCGCGCATCTTGGTCCTGAAATCCTCGTGCTGAACGTCCTTGGCCGACTCGCCAAACACCACTTCGGAGGCGATGTGTGTAATGTCGTCGATGCACCCGTCGAGGTCGTCGAACACGGCGTCGGTCCGGTCGGACGAGGTGACAAAGGTCAACAATGCGTGCGTGACGTAGGCGAGCACGTGCAGTTGTGGACCACGCAAGAGTGCCGCGCGGAGCTCGCGCAGGGCCAGTGGGAGATATGCAGGACCGACCGCGACGGCGATCCGACACATCGTCTCACGGACGAGGTCGCGCGTCTCTTGAGACCGACTACGCAACGCCTGACTCAACACCGTCAGCAGCTTCCCGATTTGAGCTTCTTTTGCGCTGGCTGGGAGATGTAACGCGACGTTGACGATCCCGAGCGCGACGGGGATGCGGAGGCTGTCCTCGTTCTCGTCCCGGTTCTCCAGGTAGCCGAGTAACGCTGGGAGGAGACGCACGTTCACGGCGTCGGATATTTTTTTCACGTCCGCAGAGAAAACGACGGGTAGGGATTCGATCTCGGTCGCGTTTTCCTCGCCTTCCAGCGCCTCGTCGTCGTCGACGACGACAGCATCCTCCGTTTCTTGAACTGCTTCCTCCATCGAAAAGTGAAAGTGTTCGAGAATGGCGACCAGCGCGCGCACGTGCACACGAATGGCCTCGTCTTTGTCCTTGACACTCCGAATGTACTTTTGAACTAAAGTGTAATACGCCGACCAATGGAGCTGCTTCGCGATCCGACCGAGTGTATTGATCGCCTCGGCCACGAGCAAATGGTCGAGCGACGCCGTCGAGACGATGTAGTGCTCCACGAGCGGCACGAATATCTCCATCAGCGTCCTACCTCGCAAGTACCCTTCCTCGCATTGTTCGCCGAGCCGTCGAAGTGCTCTCGTCCGTCGGTGGATCTGGATGTGGTGGATATTGGTGAAGAAACTCGCTTCGTCGTCGCCGCCTGCGAGCAAGGGTCGCATCTCCCGAAGTGACGCGATGCGTTCACATTTCAGTACGGCGTGTGCGATGACGCCGAGGGCTTCCGCGCGGACGAGCTCCGTCTTTGATCGCAATGCGTTCTTGAGAGCCGGGAGGACGGTGCGCATGAACAGGGGCTCGGCCTCAGCCGCAGATGGGTCATCGGAAGCAACAACGCCGACGAAACGGCGGAGCGTGAACGCGGCATTGTTACGAATGGCGAGTTCCTCTGGGTCTTGAACGAAATGCAGCGCGTTGTACAATACCGGCAGCCAATCGCGAGGAGATAGGGTATCGTAGCGCTCCTCGTTGAGCGTCGTGAACGCCGTGAGTCGACGATCAAAATCGGGTTCGTTCACCCGTTTCTTGGAACATGCGTTGAGCGACTCCAACAGTGAAGCGAGACCTTGGAGACTCGGGTGGACGATCGCCAGTTGGTTGAACGTCGACGCGAGCGCGAGCCGAGCGCCATTTGAACGGAACGTGAGGAACAAGTGAGACAGAAGCTCGTAGACTTTTGCAAAGGTCGGCGATGCCGGATCCGACAATTCGGGGACGAGCGTCAACACGTTGTTCAGGATCGTCAACAGGTTGACCTTGGTCTTTTCGGGGACCACTTTTCCTGGTTTGCGCAACAAGGGCGAGAGTAACCCGACGAGGACGGACGCCTGTGCGGGGTTGGCGATGTGATGTGCAACTTGGGATAGGACGCCGATCTGGCGCTGGGCGAGGGGACTGGACAAGTGTTGGTCGCCCTTGGTCCGCTCAACGAGCGTCGTGAGATTCCCAAGCAGAACCGAGAGATGCGGCTTCACAACGTTTTGTGCAATCGCGTCATCCTCGGAGGAGAAGGCGAGCAAACGATCCACGATATCAAAGATGTGCGTCAGAACGGCCGGCTTGACGTTCGTGGCCACCAAGCAATCCAAAACTTTGTGCAAAACACGATCATCGTAATCCACCAGATAACGGACATACTCGGGTCGGGACGTCCACAGGTAGAACACATCGAGCAAGGCTGATGGCGCTTGCGTGTTCTCTTGGTCGAGAAGAGCGAGCCGCGGCGAAATGATGGCGTCAAAGGATGCCCGCAGGTAGGGCGAGTAGTCGAAAGAGACGGGATTGCGGAAAAAGTCTGCCAGTCGCCGGAACCCAAGTTGTCGAACAGAGCGTATTGTCCTGGTCGTCGAACCCTCGTCGACGTTTGCATCTGCTTCGGCATCGGTATCCTCTCGATCCTCCTCTTCTTCCCCTTGGACCTCACTAGCACCGCTTGTCGCTGGCACCTCACTTTGCTTCGACCCTCCTAATCGGGCCTGTGCGGACGCAATGAGGTTCAGGGCAGTTCCAAGAAGAGCAGGCCAGTGTACCACGACCCTCGGCCCGAGGTGCCGCAGCACTTCGCCCAACAGATTCAAAAACCCAACCTGCTGCTTTGGGGACACGCTTAAAGGCACCTCGGCCAACACGAATTCCCCATCCTGCCACGCCCGACTGCCCGGCCCCATTGGTTTTAGCATCAGGTCAACAAGCAGTCCGAGCTCGTCCTCTGAGCACACGGCCAACGTGCTGAGCACCGCAACTCTTCTATCCCCTCTCGTGCGTCCCTTCCTCTCGAGCATGACACCAAAGAGCAGACGAATCGTCATATCCACGAACATGGGTCGATCTGTGGCGTCTAGGGAAGACAAGTCGAGGTGCGTGAGTTCGTCCCGCCATAACGTATCATCCAGGAGATGTTGAAGAGTCTCCTCGTGCCTCACGAGGTTGGGCGGCTTGTACGTAAACACACAGCTGAGCGCTACCGTTTGCAGTGCACGGTCGGGATGAGATAAGAGGGTGCGGTAGAGGGCAAAGAGCGTTTCTGCAGAGTGGAGCGCCTTGGGGTTGGTGAATTTGCTGAATAGTGTGAGCCATGCGTTCAGTTTGTAGCGGGCAAGACTCGAAGCTGTGTCATCGTTGACCGCCATCGACAGGAAGAAGGGAACGAGTTCGCGGTTGTGTTTCTCTGCGAGCGACGAGCACTGCCCAAGTGTCGAGAGCAACTGCGTCTCGAGCGAGACGGGGTCGAATCGGTCAGAGGACTTCTGATCCTATTAGGAGAAGAAAAAAGCGCTGAACGTCGACCCCTCCAAGGCCGAGAATCCCACACTTACGAGTATGATAGCTGTCCGGTCATGATCCTCGTCCAGCCAGCCCGAGATTACGTTCCTGATCTTGTGTGCAGCACCATCTCTCCATGTCCGTTCCTCTTCCCAAGGATCGTCGTTCACGTCCTGTCCGACGTTTTCGTTCAACCACTCGGGAAGTCCGCGAGCCTTCTCCGCTTTGGTAATCGCTTGCAACTCGTCAAACAGGCATGTCCAAACAGAATCCCCGAATCGCTTGGCCAAGGACGAGAGGGCCTCGGCAGCCGGTGACCATAATGGTCGCAGATTGACCTTGAGCTGGGCTATATAGGAAACGATCACACGCGTTCAAACGAGGGCGAGACGGAAACTCACAGATCAACCATCTGATACAAAGGTCAGTAGCCAGAGGTTCATCATCCTTGATCACCTGTCCAATGCGACCAATTCGCAACACCCGTTCACGTACTCCCTGAACGTCCAGGGAAACCTCCTCTCCTTGCAAACACCGTTTTAGGACGTCGTGCTCGCCCGGGGATGATTTTACCAGCTTCGAGGAAAGGATTTTAAGTGCACTCAGACGCAACAATCGCGAATGCGATATGATGCACGTCCGCAAGTGCAGATATAGCTCCGAGAAGGACAACACGTCTGCTGTCGGTGAGCTGGCGGATATCGTCATTAATATGCCTTGCCCTGGAAAGGAACCAGTTACCTTACCTCGATTGTACGAGACCTGCCAAACCGGTCAGGACACACTGAGACCACGACCACCGCTGCACGACCGTCCTAGTCCACCCCGCCAGATCGACCTGTTGTCTCCACGATGCGTTCTTTGAGCCCGCAAGGGCGTGCATGCATATCCGTAGAACCCAGGCTGCGTTTATATGGGACGCATTCCAGGAGGCCTCTGGGTCAGGTGCATCTAGCATGCGTTGGACTATGCCTACCAATAATGCCGGCATCTTCTCGACGTACACCGATAGCGACAAAAGGTTACGCAACTCATCTACACCGTCTGGGCTGAGCTCCCAGCGAGACAATCGTTCACAAACCCAAATATCGATGGTGCGTCTCCACACGATATCTACCTCCCCGAGTTTGTCGGAATGACAGAGGCTTGCAAACAAGCGCAACGTCTGCTTTGGCTCTGTAGCGAGGAGATCACCAGTGGACCTAAACAAGGCAGGTAGTGCAACGAGTTTCCATCCTCCCCAAGATAGCTCGGCGAGAGCGCCAAGAAGCGAAGCTCCAAGCCTGGGGACTTTGAGAGCTTCCGTGATGAATAGACGTCCAGCGCTCGTCGCCATGGACATGTCCCCCGCTGTAAGGACTGCGATCGAAAAGTTGAGGAGAGCGGTCTCGATTGGAGGGGAACTCTGGATGTTTGGCAGAACAGAAGCCAGTTGCGACAATTGAGATGCTTTAAACACCCAATTAATGGTAATAGGACGAGGTAAGAAAAGGACGAAGAAACTCACGAGATAGTCGAGATCCTTGACGTACACTGCAAACAACACCGATCAATTGCAATATACGACGGAGGCGCTCTACTTCCGCATCGTTTGATGGCGATTGACTGACAGCAGTCGAAAATCGAGCTATGAGAATCTCAGCAATGCCAGAGAATTGTTCAGCGCCCTTGCAGTGGTGGATGATAGAAGTGAGTGTGCGCCGTAAAAGCGTGTACAGTAAATCGGGATTTTCGCAACTCAGATAGCAGTCGATCACGGGTCCCATTATCGAAGGTGAAGTCGTGTGGAGGGTCGAGGAGACAGACTGGGTGTCACAGGAAGGGCAATCAGTACACTGAAAGTGCGAAAAACGAGGTATGCCAACTTTGCAAGCAAACACAAGCATCCAAGCACTGGCAGTTTCCACGCCATCGAGATTGTTAGCCATGAGGAGAACTGCCTTTTCACGTGCAAAAGTCTTCAAGCGGCGTAATACAGACGCCCAGACCTCGGCGGCGGCGCGCTGTACTTCGGGACTGCAACTCGGTAGGACGGCATGGAAGGAAAACCACGTCTGCTGCAAAAGATCCAGGTGTATAGATGGTACGAGAAGGTACCTAAAAAGTCCTGACAACGTCGCTAGCAATGCGGTGAGCGCGGGGGTTGCGATGGGACGGGGAAGAAAATCGAGGAGCTTGGCTAGTAGGTCAGCATAGACGGGTGATAGCGTTGTACGAAGATCATGTGCCAGCTTCTGGAGAAGGCTGCAATCGAGTGAGCGGGGAGAATCAGAGTAAACAAGGGTTTGCATACTCGAGGAGCGCCCGTAACGCTTCGTCATCAGCAGCATCTACTGCGACCATCCACAACGCGACTATGTCTCTCCAGTTGTGCAAGAGGAGAGGCATGGAAATGGAAAGTGGATCGGCCTTGTTGGCGAATTGGATGAACGACGGAGATAGATTGAGCTGTCTCCATTGCTGAAGAGACACATAAAAGTGTGATTCGTTGTCCTGAGGCGCGGACGTGAACGTTGTACGGAGCAAGAGAAAACGGGATCAAGGGCGAAGACATACCGCTATGTCATGGTCAAACTTGGTGAGGTCGAGCGCAGACGGCAGGTGAACGTCTTTTAATGATTCTGCGTACGATTGATGCTGAGAGCCTACCCATCAGTCTTGTAAAAGAGATTGGCCGACGAGGACCGACCTTGAACCGTTTCACCCGATGTACGACCTCATCTTGATCCAACACGGCGGGGAATTCCATGTCATGAACTGGGATCGTGTTCAAGTTGAATGGTCCTGTGCCAAAGGCTCGCCTCGAGTTGGTGTCCGTCACGGTTGACCATGGCTACTCCACTTTTCCTACTACTGACTAAGCCTATCTATAAATGGCAACTCTGAATCCAGCGTACACTGCAACTACTGGCAAGTCGCTATAGTAGTCCTGTACTACTACGACTAGGTATGCTTCAATGGGCATGAGCTCAAGGTTCGTGAACTACAGCTTCTGCTTCTTATTCTAGCATGTTCTAGCATGCTGTGTCTTCGGTCAGACGGGTGAACGGTTAATCCGCCGGCGGTGAGTTTTGGCAGTGGCAGTGGTAAATGGGGGTGGGCAACACCCGTTCAATTCGGCGAGCCATTGCATAACAAAAAATGTAGGTCGGACATAACTGTTCGACGGGATTTGACTAATTCCGGGTCAGGCGGAGAGCCAAAGACTTATAAAAGGGCCCACTCTGATCAGTAACACTCAGCAGAGTCCTCATACAGACCAAGAACGTCCTCTTAAACATGTTCGTCGCTCGTCTTACCTCCGTTTTCATTGCACTATTCGCTACGATTGTCGCCGTCTCTGCTGCCAGTGATCCCTGCTCGACAGTATGCTGCAAGTCTGCCGCGAATGTATGTTGTGGTGTTGTCAACTCGTCTGCTGTTGAGCCATGTTGACGTGTGCGCGACCAGACTCCTACTGGTTGGCAGGGAACAGACTGTACGCTTGTCGCGTCCGATGGGGAGTGTGCCTACACCAAGTTCTGTTGCTATGATCTTGTGAGTAGCCAAACCTACCACTGGCAACTCTTGCAACGAGATTGTCTGACTTGCGACATGTACAGGGGCAGGATGGCAAATACGCAGCCAAGTGCACTCAACCCATCCAGAACTGAGTGCATGCCTTGTCAAGAGGGATCTAGTCGTGGAACGAATGCGACTTGTTATGTTTCCAGTTCCTAGGTCATCCCTAGGTTCTAAAGAAGGTGTCTCTACCTCAGAGCTAATCACGTCAAATCCGAGTAATGAGAAATGTGAAAAATCAGGTTTTCGTCTTGCGATCCTCGATGACAACTTTATCCAAGCGGAGCTTGGTCCCTATGACTCGAGGGAGTATGAGATGAATATCCAGTCGCCAAGGACTCGAGGATCGGGGGAAGCAACGCGAATTGAAACAAAGATAAATGCAATTGTTATGGTAGTGAGTGTTTCAGGATTCCTGATTCACGGAGCAAGGCTTTAGGATATAAGTTAAGGTTGTTGTAATGCTGTCGACTGGCTAGGTCGATATCGAGTTGAGTCTCCGGCTGAATCGGACGAGGGACCTGGTGTGAGTGATATGAACGACCTAAGAGTCGCTGTCACCTCTGCTCGAGGTCCGAGGCTCCAGAAGTCCATCAGCCAGTACTTTCAGCACCGTCGAATGTATTCAAACAATATTAATAATGAAGTTCGGTGGCGAGCACTGGCACCCGCTCCGCGGGTGTTGCCCACCCCCATTTTAATTTCCGGGCATGCGCCGCGGCGGTGGGCGCAAGTTCACAGATCTGCGACGCCGTTTCAGGGGACGCATACAGCTCAGTGCCAGGCATTATCAGCGTCCCTCGCACGCATATAGTAGGCGAGGCAACGGCGGATACATTAAGGACAAGAAAGGAGTTCTAGGACGACTTGGCAACATCTTTGTGATCAACAAAGCAAATACGTAGTCATCCAGTCTGGTGCAACGATCAGAGGCCAGTTGCAGGGTAAGTGGGACCTGTCGTTGATGACAACTTTAACTCATGTCACCGTAGAGATAGAAGCAGATGCCTTGTTATCTTTGTCCCAACACAGTTGTCCCAGTCGATGTGATACACGAGCTGTGGAATGTGGGCCTGCTTCGTGGATCCGACGACGACGTCGAGCCACAGGAAGTACCTCACCTACAATACCGCTTCGTATAGCCTACTCATATCGCAACCTATATAAACCTCCCGTGACGGCTCCTTCGCTATCATTGAAAATTTCCTCCCAGATTTTTCAGTTGCCATGAGCCCACCTACTCCATCGAACACGCGAGCCCGCCGTAGCAAGACGGGCTCAATATCCTCCATGTTTACAGCAGAGTCCTCTGACTCCGTTCCAAACACTGGAGTTGACTCCATGACAGTCACCGTCGAGAACTTGAATGATGGGGTAGCTGTAGGGCTTTCAGACCCCAGCAATACTGGCAATCGAAGAGCGATGCTTCAGCTTATCAATCGTCTGCATGATACCGGGTACGGAATTCTTTCGTCGCAACTACCTTGAAGTGTTCATGACGTGTTTCGGCAGAGTACAAACCGACATTGACCTACCTATGATCGCAGTCATCGGAAACCAAAGCGCGGGCAAGTCATCTCTCATTGAATCCATCTCTGGCGTCACGCTGCCTCGATCATCGGGAACCTGTACCAGGTAAGGAGTTTTTCCTCAGATCCGGCTATGTTCTTACCTTTGTGCAGATGCCCCACGGAGTGCAAGCTCTCGTACTCAGATTCGGCGTGGAAATGCTCGGTGAAACTCCACTTTAGCACCGATGCTAGGGGTATACCCATCCCCGTCAAAATTATTCCCTTTGGCAGTCCTATCGGCTCCAAATCCCTGGTGGAGGATCGCATTCGGCGCGCCCAGCGAGCCATCCTCAATCCATCCAAGGATCCTAACAAGTACCTTCACCAGGATGACGTGTCAGATGACAGCGAAGTGTCGTTTTCCAAGAACTATGTTTCGTTGGAGATCAGTGGTTCAGAACTCACGGATCTCTCATTCGTAGACCTCCCGGGTCTTATTGCCAGCGTCGGGAGGGGAAGCGACGATCGAGACATCGAGCTCGTCAAATCGTTGGTTACTTCTTACATAGAGAAGCCGAGTTGTGTCATCCTGCTCACCGTTGCATGCGAGAGTAGGTGTCTAGGTTTTGTTTTGGATTAAAGATGTCTGATGCTGTCATTTCACCAGCCGACTTTGAAAACCAAGGCGCTCACCATCTCGCAAAGCAGTACGACCCGGATGGGAAGAGGACCGTTGGTGAGTCCCTGTCAAAAAATCTTTCCTCGTTTCTAAAATAGAAGGATCAATCCATGATTTCAACAGGTGTCCTCACCAAACCCGATCGCATTCCGCCAGGTGATGAGCCCGCATGGCTCAAGATCCTCCGAAACGAAACTGAACCCTTAGTGAACAATTGGTACTGCGTCAAACAACCCTCTTCGCAGGACGTTGCGAAAGGAATCACATACTTGGAGGCGCGTCGACGAGAAAACGAGTGGTTCGCCTCAACGCAACCATGGTCGTCTCTCGAACCGCAATACCAAAGATTCCTGAGGACGAGCTACCTAACAGAGAGGTTGAGCCTCATTCTATCGGAACTAATTGCAAAGAGGTGAGTTGGTTATCGCCTGGAATCATGATATCGTCTTCATTTGCTGACCAACTAAACAAGGCTCCCTAAGATCCAAGAGGAGTTGATGAACGCGATTCAAAAGACCGAGACAAAGTTACGCGCTCTCCCGAAAGCTCCGTCCAACGATCCTGTCGGTGAAGTGCTGCATGGCCTCAGAAATTTCGTCCGAGAACTAGATCACCGAGTCGAGGGCACTCCCGAGGAAGATGGACTACTACAGACCATCCGTCCATATCAAGAGGCCTTCAAGATTGCCATCCAGCGAACTGCCCTACACTTTGTTCCTTGGGGGAAGACAGCGACGAAGGAACTGCCAGAGGCAGCGTTTCTGGCCAACGAGAATGGAAATGACGCTGCGGAGGAATCTCATACCAATCGGAAGGAGATATATATCGACGAAGTCCTAAAGCGCGCTCAAAAGTAGGTTTTCCCCCCGTTGCTCCTTCCGATGTCACATGTTGACGGAAACCTGTACCAGCGCACGCACGCGGGAACTTCCAGACAACTATCCTTTCGTAGTTCAACGCGCTTACATCAAGGAAATCACGGGAAAATGGAGTGGGCCGGCGATGGTCCTCTTTGACGAAGTTTACGCGGTTCTGAGAGCCGACCTTGCGAAACTCGTCGAGGGCCACTTTGCGCACATGGGCAACGGGAACGCGAAACAAGCTATTCTGTAAGTTTCTTGTTTCCCGGTGGTACCGTCAAGGCTCACCATGGCTAGGATGATCGTCAACGATCACCTCGACGAAGCCGCCGATCGAACCAAACAAAGAATCCAGTGGTTGCTCGACCTCGAGGGGAACCCAACCACGCTGAACACGCATTATTATGCTGACTATAAAGACAAGTTCCTCGCTCACTACAAAGCCGCCCGGGACGACAGTGATTTGGCGACCAAGCTCCGAGGGGAGCGACGATCTTCTAACTTTGAGGCTTCGATCAACAATGTCCTCTCTAAGCTCAACGAAATCGGGATATCGGCCAAAGCGACTGACCTCCCCAAGCTGCTTCCTCCTGATCCAAAGGAGGCGGCTGTGAACATCATGGCGAGCGTACGGGCGTATTTCCAAGGTAGAGTCAGGCCCAGAACAGTGGCGTGAATAAGCCGACTCACATGGTACACATCTGCAGTCGCCTACAAACGTTTTGCAGACATGGTTCCGATGGCCATCGACCACGAAATCGTACTCGGCGTACAGCAAGGAATCGACAAGGCCCTCCAGGAGGGACTCCAAATCACCGGACCGGATGGGTACAATCGCTGCAAGGGCATGTTGGAGGAGCGCATTAGTATCGTGACGACCCGTCAAGAGACTCTAGAAAAGATGCAGAGGCTCCAGGCTGCGCGTCAGGAATTGCGGCGACTGATGTGAGGTCCTGGCGAGATTTCGGAGGGTTAATGTTACACCTTTTGAACTTTGTCTTGAATACCATTCCATCCTGATCGATGGACGCTTTGATACTACTGTCTCGTTGCAGATCCTTCATGAGTCGATTCGAAAACGATATGGGATAATGCCAAGTTGGTAATAGGAAGAAGATCATCCTGCAGTGACTCAGCACGTTCAATCATGTGGCGTCACGAACGCCACTACGACAACCAATGAAGAAGTACTAAGCAAAATGAACTTGCCATGGCCTATCATCGTATTGCATAGGGCTTAATTCAAACCACGGCCAACGTCAAGTACTGTCGAACATTGTGTAAACCGGCTACTTGATGCTTATATATTTCACGGGACAAGTTTTCTGGTCTGTCTCTTGGTCAGATTTTCACATAAGCGTTTCCATCCTCCTTTTCCTTTCGGTCTTCTTCGCACAAAAGGGAGATCAGCGCTCAGCTCTTGCACAGTCATAGTATTTGCGTGCTGATTCCCTTGGATACCTCCTTGATATCCTAAGTACGATGTGGTAAAACTTTCCCAGCTGTTAGGAAATGACGCGACGAGTATGGACTTGAATTCGGCGTCCTCGAGCAGATGGCCCGATAAGGTACCACGCACCCGTCTCCTAGTGCGCCTCGGGAAACCATTGCGTCGCCTTCTGTGGTCTCAGCCTCCTCTCCTGCGATACATCACTTCCTCACGTATTGCGTTTTCATCTCTAGTTATTGACCGTGCCCACCGCCACTCCGTCTACGTTCCGGAACCATCTCGCCCAACACTAAACTGAAGCCAGGTAGGACATTCTGTAGTCGCTGAGAGTGGCAAGTCCTGATGGCAAGAATATAGGACAATGGGTACCATCTACATCCTGAATAACACCAGCGACGTTATTCACGTCCGTGTCACTGAAACAGGTAGCGGAAGTCAATCTTTCTTGGACGTCAACCCAGGACAGATTGAAGGTTGGGACAGGAATGACTGCGAGGTCGCGTTTATCCTCAGAGATGACAATGGCAACACGCAGGCATTGGTTGTGAAACCTGACCAGGAGTATGTTATCTTTTAACGTCATATGATGTATCTGGGAGACGTCGTAACCGTTTCGTTGGTTTGTGTTGTGTGTCGCAGTATCCGGGCCGAGTCGTCGGGCAGCTCCATCGTACGACGAAGAAAGCTGCACATTCAATCAGATGAAAGTGTTATTGCATGAAAAGACACATGGTCGCCAAGTGAGGCACGTGCCAATGTCCTACTCATAGTATTCAATTGTATCGAAAACCATGATTCTTGACGCCTCACCAGGTAACAATGAATGCTAACTCACCCTATGGTTGCCAACTATTGGCTATGGGAGGTCCCCTTTTGACTTTGTAAACAAGACTTGCTCCCCGAGCCTGGGATAGCAGTTGGCATACAGTTCGTTGTCCGTTGAGGACTTACCAGACCACGCGCGAGTTCCTTGGGAGCAACAATGGAGATTGACGTGATTGGTATGTCATACCTGCACTTCTGTTGCTGCCATTAAGGATGTTTAGCTGGAAAGCCCAATGGAAAAAAAAAAATGAATGGTGCACAGGCACCTGTCCTTGTAGATTTGATGCATCAGATATTGTACTTAGAGGTTTAAGGGTTGTGCAACACTACTTGTGTGATTTGATGCATTACTCCAATGGTGGTATTACTAATCCTTATGTAAGCACCCCTGAAGCACACACTTTTTTCTTCCCTAGGCAAGCTCTTTTTGAACCAGGCACAGAAGTGCTTACCTAAGTGTTCTACAGCATTCCCCAATGGGAAATCTCCTTAGATCTATGTTTTCTTCGCTTTTTTTGACATTACTGCTGCTTCCCCTTACTGTATGCATGTACTAAGCATAGATACAAGGTGTATACATCACAATATACTGTTGCTACCGCTTTTTTGATGGGCCCTGAGGCACCCCACAATGCAGATTTCTGTTACAAGTATTTCTTTTCCTACACTTTGTGTTACGCTGACGTGCAAGAAACCTAGTCTGATAGCTGGCACTCAGAGTGTAGCCAGAGGACACTTGGGAAGTGTAGGGAAACTCAGACTCAAGTGCACACACAAGAGATCTGGAAGAGACTAGATTGCTAGCATGAAGTGCGTAGAACTAGCTGAGGACTACAAGTACAGAATATGACCCTTTATATAGGGTGAGGAAGTGTGCACAGACCATGCAGCTGTGTATGGTACACGGACCAAGTGGATATATAAGGACGAGCGGCGCTACCCGCAAGAAGTCTGGATCGTAGCAAGAGAATGTTCTAGAAGAAGGTTGAAGGGAATGCTGATGTAAGGTAAAGTGAGGTAAGCATAATGGTACATAGGGGCTATCCCCCATGCAGCTGTAGTCCGAAGACTAAGTCCCAATCGTAACAAAGTGAAGGAAAAGAAATATCCGTAACATTACCCCCCTCATATGGTTGAGGCACCGACTCAACTTGATCAATCTCCCTCGTTCCCCTCGTAGTCATAGGTGTCCTCTGGATCGTAATCCCTGAAGTTACAATTGGCGACAACGTGGCCAAGGCCTCCGCAAAGTCCACACTGCCTCACAGGGCAGTTGGCTGAGGCGTGTCCAGGGGCGGTAGTCCGGCACCATGGGCATATGAATTCAGGGCAATTACACTGGGTGTGTTCGAGTGAGCAGCACTCCACGCAGCGGAGTGCAGGAGCCCAAAAGGGCTGTGGTTCAGGGGTGCGGTCGTCAATGAGGATGGGGTTCTGCATAGTCCCACGGGGTGAAGGGACGGTATAAGGTGGCGGGGCGATGGCGGGGGTAATAGGACAAGTGGGGGCGGTAAGCGTGGGGGTTCCTCCTCTGGACAGGGCCTTGGCTACCCTTCTTCCCATGGCAGTAAGTGATATGGTATGGGGTATCTGTTACGCTTGGTCCGGGTAGGAACGAGCGTAGACTTGGATGAGGTCTAAGTCAAGGGTTCTGGTCAAGACAAAGTCAAGGTGATGA
>JBBPTL010000181.1:0-18136 GCA_038094095.1 Boletus putidus
GAGAATGTTTCTTCGTAATCTATTCCAAAGACTTGGATAAAGCCTTTTGCTATCCAGCGAGACTTGTAGCGTCCATTGCTTTTTCATATGTTGATCCATTTCCCTTTAATGACTTTACAACCTTGAGGTAGATTGACCAGATCCCAGACCTTTCTATTTTGAAAGGAATCATATTCGGCTTTCATAGAATCAAGCCAATTCTTCCTTTCTTTGGTAGGAAGTTTCATCACCTGTTTGTAAGTTTGTGGGATGCCATCAGCTGTAGCAGCAGCAAGTAGACTTTTAATCCATTTGGCGCTATACATCTGACCTAGGTCATCCTCTTCATTAGTAGGTTGTGGAACATCAGGAGTACTTGACTCCTCCTAAATGGGATCAAGACCTCTTTGTATTTCCCTCTCTATCTCGACTGGTGTTTGATCTCCATAAGCACTATCTGGTATAATGTGAGGGATCCGAACCCTTGTTTGTCGAGTCTGAAAGTCTTCAATGGTCTGAAGAACATCTGGATTTGTTAAACTTGGAATTGGTAATCCTCTTTCTCTAAATTCATGATCAAACTCATTGTAGACATCACTTTGTTTACCATGAGCACATTGGTCTCGTGTACAGTGATCCTGATGAGGACAAGCTCTAAACTCTACCAAAGGTTCTGGATAGATCCTTTGTGGTGGCAGGAATTGAGAAGGTCTGATCGGAGGTAGATCTAGATTTTCAGAGGGAATCATCTGCCTTTTGTGTTGGTGACAATCTATTATTTCAGATTGATGACCTGTATCTGGCTGAGATCTCTTCATACCTGGTTTAGGTGGAGAAAATGCAGTAGGTGATGATGAAATGTTTACTTCCAGTTCAGGTGATCATCAAAGAGAGGTGAAGAGGATCTTTCATGAGGTTTCCAACCTGGAGATGAAAGTGTTGATGATGAAGGAGTTTGCAATGGTTGTTGTGGTCCATCAGAGATCTGTGGAAATATAGGAGATTGTGGTCAATTTTGCCTCTGTTGGCCTTGTCCTTCAAGATGAACGTCTATGTGTTCAGTAGGTGGCATGTCTGCCTGTAACTTTTGTGGTTTATTTGAAGATTGGTTATTAGTTGATGTATGGTCTTCTTCATCCTCAGAGTTCTCTGGAATGGATGGTAGAATAGGGGCTGGTTTGTCTGCTTGATCTCTGGGACAGTTTGGAAAGTCTGTTTCATCGAAAGTGGCAACTGATTCTATGACAACACATCTTCGAGTTTGTGACCAGAAGTGGTAACCTTTGGTTTCTGTTTCATACCTGATGAATACCATTGGTTCTGATTTCGAAGACAACTTGTTATCTCGAAGTTCCTTTTTAATGGATACGTAAGTCTAAGTACCAAAGACCCTGAAGTATGAAACATTAGGTTTATCTCCCTTGAATAGTTCAACTGGAGTTTTCCAGTTATGTCTACACATTGGTTGACAATTATACACATGTAGAGCAGTCTCAACTGCATCTTGCCAGAAAACCTTTGGTAGACAGGCCATGTGTTGCATTGCCTCTGCCTTTTCAAGCAGTGTACAATTGAAGCGTACAGCATGTCCATTTTGTTGTGAAGTGTGAGGCATGCTTGTCTGGTGCTCTATTCCTTTGTCTGTGAAGAATGACCAAAGTTTAGTGGAAATGAATTCCCCTCCTTGATCTGAGCGGACAGCAAGGAGAGTGGAGCCTGTTTGGTGTTCCACCCAAGTTACCAGCTCAACAAATAAATCTGCAACCTTAGACTTGAGGCATATGCAGTGTACAACAGCGAATGCAGAATGATCATCAATAAAAGTAAGGAGATACTTCTTCTGTGTCCTAGACTGAGTGGGGAATTCAACAAGGTCAGAATGCACCAATCCAAGAACTCTAGAAGAGCGTTTGGAGGATGGACCATAAGGCTGCTCATGCATCTTGCCAAGAGTGCAACCATGACAAGGAGGTTCTGCCTTTGGTTCAATCAAAAGGGGTATGCCCTTTACATTTTGATGGGCATGTCGTAAGACATTCTTTGAAGTATGCCCAAATTGTTGATGCCATAATGAATATGACTCTTCGTCCTGTAAGGTATTAATTCCTGCAATTGGAGTAGAAAACTTCATCTGAAACCAATGCAATGAATTATTTGGTAATGAGGCAAATGCCTGTATCACCAAAGATCCTTTTGAATCCCAGATCTTGGTCATGCCATTCGTTATGACACATTTCCATCCATGTCAAGTCAATTGCGTGACTGACAGAAGGTGATGAGATGCCTCAGGTGCATACCATACACCTGACAGAGTCATGGGTTTCATACCATCCTGGGTACATACCACATGATCTGGGCCAATCATCTTCATTACACTGCCATTTTGCTGTGGAGGCAGTTCGTTTATTTTCCCCTAAAAACAAAAAATCCTCTAGATGTGGAGTGACATGATCAGTGCAACCACTGTCAATCATCCATGCAGATGTGAGGATGTTCTCCCTTGAAGTGGTGTGCACATTTGCACCACACACTATGGAATCCCACAACACATAATCAAAATTGTAGTCACATTCATAGTCATTGTTATACATGTCATCATAGTCTTGTGCATCTGGGACATACTCTCCATCCCAGGCACTAAGACCACGTGAATCATAGCCTGATTTCCAGCTACCATCCGCATTGTGTGCAGTGTTACCATAGAATGATTCTACAGCTTTCTTTGGTACGATCCCCTCATGGGAAAGGTCTTGCACTGCTTTTCCCTTTCCTTTGTGCTTCTTCTCACATGTAGCACCATTCCTCAAGGATTTAGAGGGAACAGTGCCTGTTCTAAAAGGAACTGCCAGAAGCATGGTTAAAGGTGGATGGGAGATTAACTCTGGCTATAGATCCCATGGGGTCATCAATATCTTTATTGCCCCATTCTGCTTCTCCTGTTGTAGACATTGTGTCATCATCTAATGATGGAAACTTTAAGGGACCATCACCGAGTTCCACTATATGGGCGAACCCATCTTCATTGGCCATTACTTCATGCGCCCGAGCCTTTCCTTTTCCTCTTCTGCCTCCTTCTCAATGAGTTTTACCTCATTGATTGGAGCTTTGTTGCCTTTGGCCTTGTTGCAGTTATCCACCACCTTGTGCAGGAGTGTTCTGCTGCTGCCTATTGTTCTGGTAGGGTTTTCCTCAACCTCTACCCCAGTTTTGGTTATTACCATGGTTCCTTTGTTGGTCCCAGGAAGCCTAACCATTGTTTGGTGGATCACGACGTATAACATTAGTGTGATTTGCACTAGTTTCAGCAAGTTGGTGGGAGGACATAGGAGCACGTCTGGTTCCAGCCCGGAGTTGTAATTTGTTTGTTATTTTAGGAACGATATTAGATGGTGTGAAGTCAGCCATAGAAGTTGTATGAGTGATAGTGGAACCCACTTGCTTGAATTCTCGTGGGAGTTTAGCGAGGAGCCACATGGCTCGGAATTGTTCTGGCAGGTGGAGGCCAGAAGCCTGTATCCTGTGGAATAGTTCATTTATGTCATTTATACCTTCCACAATTTTGTTGTTGTGGACTCTGGCATTTATAGCCATCTTGAAAAGATAAAATTGACCTGTTACTCCAGTAGTGGAGTATCTTGCTGAGAGTTCATCCCAGAGGGTTTTCGCAAGGGAAATGTGGGTAGGAGCACCTGCAGCAGCAGGAACATAGTTGTATGATACGAGATGTTGGAGGTTTTGAGCAATATAGAGACCTAAAAGACCAACAGTCTTAAGGTCATAGGAGATCCACTTGGCTTGATCTGTTGCAGGAGCGACAGTGTCATGAGTGGAAGATCCATCTAAGATTTCCCAGGTTCCGATGATATGGATAGCATTGTGAATGTTCTGTGCCCATTGTACGTAATTTTCTGCACCGGTGAGAATCACCATGTGAGGTTGAACGTGGACATCTAGTTTGAAGTCTGATATGGTGGGGATAGCCATTGTTTATAGAAACTGTTCAAAGAGAGAATCATCATCAGTTTCATCTAGCAGGAATGAGTGAGGAAAAGAAAGAAAGGAATTTCTCGTGTATCCATGTATAAAATCCATGACCCATGATGGTGATATCTCCTTCTCAGAACTTCATCTAGTCCCTATTCCTTGTACATTTGTAATACCTCTCTTTCCTTGTGGTTGAGAAGGCGCACAAAGTGCTTCAAACTTCTTGTAATATAGATTGGCAAAATAATGGGTATTGCGGATCCGACCACCAGGAAAGCTGACATATTTATCAGAGTGAGATATATATAATGCATCAGTGATAGGTCCGTAAGGCATGATCAACTCGCTGAAGGAAATAGGAGAACCATACAAATGAATGAAACAAAAGTATCTATTCAAAGTTTCTGGGAGTTTCACCCCTCCTTGCAGCCCTATTTCTCTGATGTGTCAACTGCCAAAGATTAGTGGCAATGGCCATGTTGGATGAAGGGGTATTCCCATGAGGTCTACATTGTCCAGTAGAAGGACCAGGTGAGGCCAATCACTGACAGTTAGAAGGAGGTTCTCCATCTTGGTCTCTTTGAACCGTAGTTGGTAGATTCCTGATTTTTTCATGAATCCGTCCAGTGATTTCATGGACTTGATGTAGCTGTTTGTGGCTTTCTTGGAGATCTTGTTGGAGAGTGAGAAGTCGGAGAGAGTACTCATGAATGCGGTTGAAAAGGATCCCATTTTCCTGAGTAAGAGCGGCTCATTGTGGGCTATAGTCAAAAAGAAATTATCTGCAATCATTGTAAGTTGAAGTTGATGAATTTCAGGATGAAGTTCATAATATTTCTCTCTCCAGATCCTGTCCTGTACCTCATTCCAATATTGATGAGTGGGAACATCCCACATATTTTCCTCTAGAGGAGGAAACTCCATAGCAACTCTCCAGAATGTGGGTCCATAATCCAGGCGAGCTGTAATGTTAAAGTCACCAGTCCCTTGTTCTGGAAGCTCAGAATCTGGAAAAGTACAAGTGCATCGCATGTAACCATGTAGTGCAGGGTATGGAGCTTTGTCTATCCAACCAATCTCTGCAGCAGCAAGCTTTGTTCCCCAGAGAGTATAACAATCCTGATAAGGGGAAGAGTCATCCATGGCAGTAGCAAGGCGATCTGAAAAGACAGCAAAGCTAGGATATAAGTCTCTATGAAAGATTTCGTAGCCATGGAAGTGCATGGAGATTTGGGGGGCTTTGTCGTAGGTTTCAGCAGGAATGGGGTATCTGCCATTTTTGAATATTGATCTGAGGGTTTCAAATTCGTATGCATAAGTCCAGACATAATGGTGACCAAAAGGAAGAAGAATGCCATCAGTGGCATGAAGTCAAACTTCGAAGGCATGCCTGCTGGTTTGTGCTTCTGGTTCCATGACTCTGTCATTATTGTAGACATTATTGGAAACCAGCTGGGGAGTGTGAACAAGATGGTGATCTGGTTCCTGTCCCCCCCAAGGAATGGCATTCTCATCGTTGAACATGGTTTCTTCTTCTGATTCTGCCTTGATCCAAATGACTGGCATCAGGAACATTGGTGGGAATGTTAAGCCTTCTTCCAGGTTCTCCTGTTCCACCATTGACACAAAGTGTATCAGATGCTGGGGAACCGGAGCAGCTAAAAGGACCTAGGGATGGGCTTCTGTAACGTGTAAGGCTACAAATAACGCTAATGCACTAGAACCTAGTGACAAGAGAGCACTCTAAGGTGGCTCTAGACCTATTGGATGAGGGGGATTCCTATACCAGGTGAGACACACCAAGGTACTTGGAAAGGGCAACTAGATTCCAGGCAAGAATGTGTAGAACTAGCTGGGGAGCTAGATACATGACGGTGCCCTATATATATGTACTATGTAGGTGCATGGACCAAGCTGTGTCCCGTGATAAAGATAGGGACGACATCATAGATAAGCCATGACGTCAGAGATAAGCGATAAGAGTCCAGGCCAGAAGGTGAAGGTAAGGGGGCCGGGACCATGCTGTAAAGACAAGGGTCTAGACCGAAGATAAGAGATAAGGGTCTAGACCATGCAAGGACGAAAGGCGGAACGTTCCGCAGATCACGTGATGATCAGTGATTCCCGTGCTCATGGGAATACGCTAAGTGGCGTGAGAACCGATTGGTAATCCGGTCTAGAACCGTCGACGTAAAGTGTCTGTGGGCTGAGCCCAAAAGTGAATGCAATGTGAAGCGAAGAAAAAGGTAGTCCAAGCAGAACTGTAACAGCTTCTACGTTCAGATTCACAAACCAGTATGGAGTTTGGTAAGGGTAAGGGATGTCAGACATTAAGGGAGGCAGAGGTGGAATAAATGGTGGAGAGAGAGAATGAGGGGTGTTTGGGTGCACCAACTGTGGGCTTGGAGTTGGAGACTTGTACATCTGGAACCAGGAGATGGCCTCGATGGGGAGGTTCTCCTCCTGGTTGGAGTGGAGATGCGCCCAGGATTGATTGAATGACATTGCAAGATGATGATAGATTGACTAGAGGAGGATGGATCTCGTTGATAAGCGAAAACTCTTGATCCAAAGGAGATGGAGTATTTGGTGGAGGACCAGGGGAGTAGTGCGGAGGATGAGATTGGGATCAGTGATAAGGAGGAGGTGGAGATGGGGTATGGATATGAATATGAGGAGCGGGAGTATGCGAGTGGCGTCCATGCAAGTCCCTGAGGGAAGAGACAGATCTAACATGTCTTAATATAGAAGAGGAAGGAGCAGGAGGTGCTGGTTCTCTTCGACGTGGGCCAGGTGCAGTACGATGGATTGGTCTGGCAGTAGGATGAACCTGTTCAGGGATATTGGTTGTTGAACCGGTCCTGATATGCAAGGTACAATTAGTCCTTCTGTTTCTCCAGGCAAAATCAACATCGTTGTCAGAAGAAAGGTAGTTCACAATGTAAACAAATGTTACACCCAGTAGAACAAGGGTGATGTTGAGAAGGTATGTGATGGAACCATCTTCTGCTGCTGAGAATAAAAAGATGATAAGCAGCATCTGGATAAAGACCAGGAGCTCTGCTACACCGATGTGCAAGGTAGGGAACATTGTAATAACAGATGTTCTTTGAGCTGGTTATACTGCCTAAGCAGGGCTCATAACCTATAGAAACTGGATGTTTCTATTGCACAGCTGAGGACAATGAAGGGAGGTGCTCAATATAGAACAGTGGAAAGAACTCACTGTTGTAGTAGTCGAGTGTAGAGAGACTGAGTCAAGTGATGTGCTTGTAGTTCAAACTGTGTGAGAGAAGGAACTAAAGATTGATGTAAATAAGATCAACCTTATATACTACTTTGTGTATTTGTACTTATTTGTACATAATTACCATAAGAGTAAAGATAACTGTAATGTGATAAGTGTGATGTCATAATGATGTCATGATAAACACACTAGATATGATGTCATGGTGATGTCATATCTATAAACGGTAGATTAGGATAAAAAATGCTAATGAAAGTCTACCATTTTGACACTCCATCTATCCATGCTTGCTCACATGTGAATATATGTGGGTGAGTGAGTGTATTGTCACACACACGAAGGAAGGGCAAGGGTGAGAAATGAGACAGCAAGATGCTGGTGGTGCAATGTGCCCGCTCATGTGTGAGCAACGGTGCTGCTCCCCTACATGTGATGGCTAGGGGAGGGCGAGGATGAGGGCAAGTGAGCAATGGTGATGGTCAAGCGAGGGTGGGGCAAGTGGTTGAGTGGGAGCAATGGTGCTGCTCCCCCACGTGTGATGGCTAGGGGAGGGTGAGGGTGAGGGTGAGCAAGCAACGGCACTGCTCGCTTGCATGTGATGGCGACGATCAAGTGAGGGTGGGGTGAGTGGTTGAGTGGAAGCGACGGTGCTGCTCCCCCACATGTGAGGGTGAGGTGAGGTGAGGGTGGGGCGAGTATGAGCAATGGCATTACTCCCCCGTGTGTGATGGCGAGGGACAGCAATGGTAAGGTGATGGTCAAGCAAGGGTGGGGCAAGTGGGTGAGTGCGAGTGATGGTGCTGCTTGCTCATGTGTGACAGTGAGGGTGAGGCCTGTGGCACAGCCTGTTACGCTGATGTGCAAGAAACCTAGTCTGATAGCTGGCACTCAGAGTGTAGCCAGAGGACACTTGGAAAGTGGAAGGAAACTCAGACTCAAGTGTGCACACAAGAGATCTGGAAGAGACTAGATTACTAGCACGAAGTGCGTAGTGTTACGGTTACGGCCCCTAGCCCCTAACGGACTTGTTGTTTCCTTTTCTCTTTCTTTTATCTTATCTTATCGCGACAGTATCGACTACTGATCGCTCTAGATCTCCGCCTTGCTTGTCCCTCATGGACGCAGGCTCCTTTTCATTCTATATTCACGCCTCATGGACGCCTCACTTATTCTATTCATTTCTCTTAGGTGCCTCACCTGTTGAGCACCCATCACGCTCCCTTTTCATATGCTGCCACACCTCATGGTTTGCACATGTTTACCGTATGTTTCCCTCATGTTTCGCCTTATGTCTTACACTCGTATTTAATCTCTGCGCCTCATGCACGACACATGTTCCCCTATTTACACAAACATGTACATACAAGTAAATAGTATATAAAACTCCAAGTGCTAGGCTGGACGTTCTCCAGTCTAGTTCACTTGGTTTCTCCCCTTGAAGCCTTGCTTGACTCACTCTTCCTCCTCTCTCACTCATCCTCTATTCTTGTGGCCTGTAGACTCTATTAGGGTTTTAAGGTTGTTTCACGTAGAACTAGCTGAGGAATACAAGTACAGAATATGACCCTTTATATAGGATCAGGAACAGTGCACAGACCATACGGCTGTGTATAGTACACAGACCAGATATCCAAATAAGGACGAGCAGCGCTACCCGCGAGAAGTTGTGAATTGTAGCAAGTAGAACGTTTTAGAGAATGTCAAAGGGAATGCTGATGTAACAGTAAGGATAATGTAAGCATAATGACACAGGGGCTATCCCCCATGTAGTTGTAGTCCGAAGACTAAGTCCCAGTCGTAGCAAGAAGAAGGAAAAGAAATATCCGTAACATTACCCCCTCTGTAAGGTTGAGACACTGACTCAACCAGATCTGTCTCCCTCATTCTCCTCGATGTCGTAAGCATCCTCTGGATCATAGTCCTTGAAAGCGCAGTGGGCCATGATGTGACCGAGGCCACCACAAAGCCCGCATTGTCATGCTGGGCAGTTGGCTGTACAATGTCCAGGTGCCATAGTTCAACACCAGGGGCACTGATATTCTGGGCAGTGTTGGCGAGTGTGCTGTAATGAACGGCATTCCATGCAGCAGAGTGCAGGAGCCCAAAAGGGCTGTGGCTTGGGGGTACAGTCGTCGATGAGTATTGGATTTTGTAATGTACCTCGTGGAGAGGGGACGGTATAGGGTGGTGGTGCGATAGGTGATGTGGGGCGCGTAGGGGCATTCAAGGTGGGTGTTCCTCCCCTGGATAAGGCTTCTGCTACTCTCCTTCCCATAGCGGTCAAAGTGATGGTATGAGGGATTCCTCCTACCTGAAGGAGGGTCTGTCTCGTTCGAGCTCCGCGAGCTGGAATATGGCTGCCTCAACAAGCAACCTGAGGTTGCTGCCTGATTCCGGGAGTAGGCTCATCGAGGCTGGTTCGAAAGGAGTCTAAAGAGGACGTAGTGTGGGTGGGACTAGCCATGAGAGTGGGAGGAGTGGGAGAGAGAGGTCTGGGGGCATACAGTGGGGAGTTGACTACAGGGGCAGGTATAGGCGTTGGTGTGGGGGAGATGTCTTCTGGGGGATATACTGGCAGCGGTGGCGGTGGAATGGCTACTGGGTTTTGGACTGGGGTTTGTGAGAAGTAAATGGCCTGTTGGACCATAGATAGGCTGAGTGTTATGCTGATGCGTGAGAAACCTAGTCTGATAGCTGGCACTCAAAGTGTAGCCAGAGGACACTGGAGAAGTGTAGGGAAACTCAGACTCAAGTGCGCACACAAGAGATCCAGAAGAGACTAGATTGCTAGCACGAAGTGCGTAGAACTAGCTAGGGAATACAAGTACAGATATGACCCCTTATATATAGGGTTAGGGATGGCGCACAGACCAAGCGGCTGTGTATAGTACACGGACCAAGTGACCAAAGGGAGACGAGTGGCGCTACCCGCAAGAAAGTGTGAATCCTAGCAAGAGACGGAATGTTCTAGAAAGTGAAGGGAATGCTTAGGTAAGTAAAGAGATATTGGTAAGCATAAGGACATAGGGGCTATCCCCCATGTAGTTGTAGTCCGAAGACTAGGTCCCAATCATATCGAAGTGAAGAAAAAGAAATACTTGTAACATTACCCCCCTCGTAAGGTTGAGGCACCGAGTCAACCAGACCTATCTCCCTCATTCTCCTCGACGTCATAGGCATCCTCTGGATCGTAGTCCTTGAAGGCGCAATGGGCGACAATGTGGCCAAGGCCACCGCAAAGTCCACACTGCCTCGCTGGGCAATTGGCCATTCGATGTCCTGGAGCCATGGTGCGACACCACGGACATTGGTATTCTGGGCAATGTTGGCAGGTATGCTGTAATGAGCGACACTCAACGCAACAGAGTGTAGGAGCCCGAAAGGGCTGGGGCTCGGGAGTGCGGTCATCAATAAAGATTGGATTTTGTAAAGTATCTCGTGGGGAGGGAACAGTATATGGTGGTGGCACGATGGGTGACATGGAGCATGTAGGGGCGTTTAAGGCGGGCGTTCCTCCTCTGGATAAGGCTTCCGCTACTCTTCTTCCCATGGTGGTCAAGGTGACAGTGCGAGGAATCCCTCCTACCTGAAGGAGGGTCTGTCTCGTTCGAGTTCCGCGAGCCGGAATATGGCTGCCTCGACGAGCAACCTGAGGCTGTTGCCGGATTCTGGGGGTGGGGTCGTCGAGGCTGGTTTGAAAGGAATCTAATGAGGAGGTAGTGCGGGCAGGACTAGCCACGAGAGTGGGAGGAGTGGGGGAAAGGGGCCGAGGAGCATACGGCGGGGAGTTGACTACTGGGGCAGGGATTGGGATTGGTGCAGGAGAGGCGTCTGCTGGGGGGTATTCGGGAGGTGGAGATGGTGGGATGGCTACAGGGTTTCGAACTGGGGTCTGTGAGAAGTAAATAGCCCGCTGGACAGTTGATAGACTGAGGAGAATAGGGCGTAAGATGTGTATCACCGTGCCTGGCACAATGTCGTCCACGATCTGTCCGAATCCTTCTTCAAACAGCAAATCCAAAGTACTGGTGTGGGCTTCCACCAGGGCACATTCAACGGTAGTGACGTATACCTGTGGTAATCCATCTGGGCAAAGCATGGTATGGATGTTGCGCATCAGGGCGTAGTTACGGTAGAGGCAAGCTAGGTGCCGTAGGGTCGGATTGTTGATGAAGGAAGGGATTCATTCAATGGATAAAGTGGCGGCGGGGTTTTCTAAAATGCTGGTGAAAAGGATTCGTCGAGCGAAGGGAGGGAGACAAACTGAGCGAATAGGGATGTCAGGGGCGTTGGTAGTGGGGATGGACATGTTGGTTAATGGGGGAACTGAGGGAAATCCTTCGGATTCCTGAGCTTATAAGCGCAAAGGAGGCTTTGTGCGTGTTTGAGATTTCCTTCCGGCTCCCATGTATTTTCTGCTGCAGAGTATCCTTTCCAGGATACCAGGTACTGTCTTTGTGCCTTGGTGCCACGGTGTGACAGAACCTTCTCGATTTCATATTCTTCATCTCTGTCTATTGTGTCCGGTGGAGGATTTGTATAATTGGGTCCGTGTTCAGGAGTCTCCCGATAGGACGATAAAAGGGAAGCGTGGAAGACATCGTGGATTTTCCAGGTGGGAGGGAGGTGGAGATGGAAGGCGACAGGGGAGATGACTTTGCTTATCTCGAAGGGTCCTTCCCTTCTGGGAGCAAGCTTCTTTGATGGGTATCTGAGTTGCAGGTTACGCCCTTCTAACCACACCTTATCTCCTTCCTTCCAGGGGCGGAACTTGGACGTGATCCGTTCTTTCATACTCCACTGGGCCTTCTCATGCGCAGCAAGGGCTTCAGATCGGCTTTCTGTGAGTTCTGTGAGACGGGTTTCCAAGGCGGGGAGGAAAGTCTTTCCCATTGGTGGATAGGCCCTCGGCTCATATCCGAGGATTAAGGAGAATGGGGATTTCCCAGTGACGGAATGAACGGTGGCATTATGGGAAAATTCGGCCATCGGGAGGAGATCTGCCCATTTATTGGGTCTTCCATCGCAAAAGATGCGGAGATACGTTTTGAGTTCTTGGTTAACTCGTTCAGTTTCACCATTGGTTTGGGGATGGTATGCAGAGGAGAGGGCAAGGTCGTATTTCAGTAGACGGGAGAGTTCTCAGGCAAAGGCGGAGGTGAACTGGGGGCCTCGATCGGAGATACAGTGGTCATGGAGGCCAAAACGAGTGAAGACTCATTCAAAAAAGAGCTTGGCAACTCCTGCGGCGTCTATTGTTTTGTGACATGGGAGGATAATTACCCCCTTCATAAGCCCATGGTCGACCACAACCATGACAGAATCATAACCCTGGGAAACAGGAAGATCCGTGATCAAATCAATGGATACTTGCTGAAAAGTATGCGTAGCCTCGCTGTGGAGTGGCGTGAGAGAGGGTACCATGGGGTGGGTGTTCACCTTATGTGCTTGGCATCGGGCACAACCGGTGATGAATTGGCGAATGAAGGTCCCCATACCGGGCCACCAATGGTCGCATGAGACTAAATTCTGGATATGAAAGATGCTGCCATGACCACCCACCTCGCTTTCATGAAGGGACCGTACGAGTTCCGACCGGGCCGGCTCCGGGACATAGAGGCGATGGCGGAAATATAGCTTGCCATCCTCATAAAGCCAGTCAGTGGCAGCGGCCCAAGGGAAACCGGGGGTATTGTGGTACAAGGCTGCCAAAGCTCATTGCACGACAGGGTCAGTAGAGGAGGACGTGGTCATTTTGGAGGCGAGGGCAACATTGAGGGCACAAACAAACAGGTGGTCGGGAAGGAGTGTGGTGGCGACGTTATCGAGTGAGGTGTCAACCTCATCGCGGCAGGAAAGTGCATCGGCAGGACCCATCTGGGTGCCAGGAACATTGTGATATTGTAGGTCAAAGTCCTGCAAAAACATCGCCCATCAGGCTTGGCGGCGGGAGAGTTTCTGGGGTTGACGAAAGTACATCAAGTTTTTGTGATCTGTGATAGCTGTTATGGGAAGGCCTGTTCCCCGTAGGTAGTGATGCCATTCCTCGAGGGCGTGGATAACGGCAAGCAACTCGTGATCGTAGATGTCATAGTTGCATTCGGCGGAGGAAAGTGTTTTGGACAAATAAGCACATGGGTGGAGATCCCCATTGCTGTTGTTCTGCATTAAAACTGCTCCTGTGGCAGTTAGAGAGGTGTCGGTCATAATGGTGAAGGGTTTGGTGGTATCGGGCATCACAAGCACTGGTTGCTGTAGGAAAGAGGATTTGATTTTCTGGAACACTTGTTCACAGATGGGAGTCCAATCCCACTTGGCTCCTTTCTTGGTTAGATCGTGGAGCAGTCGGGCGATCACAGAGAAATTTGTAATGAACCTGCGATAAAAGTTGCAGAATCCGATAAACAATCGGACTGCTTTGACACTGGTGGGGGAATTCCATTCCTCAATGGCATGGAGTTTGGTTGGGTCCATCTTGACCTGCCCTTCTTTGACGACCATGCCGAGATATTCTACTTCTGCGGCATTGAAGGAACACTTCTCGAGTTTGAGGAAGAGTTTATGTTTGCAGAGTCGTTCTAAGACTCGTTGAGTTCTTTCTTCATGGACGGCAGTGTCTTTAGAGTGGATGAGGAGGTCGTCCATATAAATGACAAGCCACCCCTCAGCCATGAGGTCACCAAAAATATGATCCATAAGAGCCTGAAATGTGGCGGGGGAGTTGCAGAGTCCAAAGAACATGACGGTGGGCTCAAATAGTCCGAATGGCGTGATAAATGCTGCCTTCCATCGATCATTTGGCTTAATGAGGACATTGTTATATCCCCATCAGATGTCCATCTTGGTGAAGACGGAGGATCCCTTGAGTCAATCTACAAGGTCCGAAATGAGAGGAAGGGGGTAGGCGTTCTTTACTGTGTGGGAGTTGAGGTAACAGTAATCTTGGCATGGATGGAGGGAGCCATCTTTCTTTGGTACAAAGAAGAATGGAGCGGCTTGTGGGGACTTGGATGGGGTGATCTTTCCTGAGGCGAGGTGTTCATCAACGAACGCTTTGCAGGCCTCTGCTTCCTTTGGGTTCAGGGGGTAAGCTTTGGCGACTTTAGGCGTAAAATCTTTGTTGAGCTCGATGGCATGATCGAAACTTCAGGAAGGGGGAAGTTCATCAATCATCTTTTTCTCAAAGATGTTATGATTCGCCCCTGTTTTCTTTTCTTTACTTACAAATCTCTTACTTGGGTGACTAATCTGGCACAACCCGGAACCTTCCTCTTCTTTCTATGTTGTTCTACAACGTTCTATAGGATTCTCATCCTATCTTTATCATTATCACACCATAGCTTTCTTCCCTTATTCAGCATGGTCCATGCGCAGCCTTGACAGTATAAATACACCCAGTAGACTACCCTGTACCTCAGACTAGATCTACTTGGGAATTCTATCTCTTTCCTCATACTCACTGCTTGAGTCTGTTTCTCGCAGTCCTTCTTCATCTCATCAGAACTCAGAACCCTTGACTTCATCTCTGTGATGTTGTCTCGGCCTTATCCAGAACTCTCAACATTGTCACCTCGACTTTGTCTTGACCAGAACCTTTGACTTAGACCTCATCCAAGTCTACGCTCGTTCCTATCTGGACCAAGCGTAACAAAAGATCTAGTCTCTACTAAACGACCGCCACTACCAAGTGAGCCACCATTACGTCTCGAAACACAAACCGATTCTCCGCTGTCCCTTCGGGCAGACAATACCCGCACCTCCGCATATCCCCCCCGCCTCCTTCCTCAGAGGAAGAAGCCGACTCTCCCCCCTCAGACCCCTCCGAATCCGATGAGGACTACCCCATCACAACTGAAGAAGAGACTACTGTCCAAAATGAGGATGACCTCCACCTAGCCCACGAACTATCTGCACTCCACCTTCCTGTCCCTCCAACGCCCCGCTCCCCAGAAACCCCAACACCGATCCTCACCCCATCCGCACCCTTCACACCCCCACCTCATAGCAGTATGTCCCACCAGAAAGCAACCAAACTTAAAATTGGTTCCCCCAACGCCTTTGATGGTGACTATGACAAGGCTGAGTCATGGCTCCTCGCCATCCAGTCCTACCTACTAGTCAACAACAACATATACAACAACGACAACAAGAAGGTCGCCTTTGCGTTGTCTCACATGAAGAAAGGATTGGCCCTCTCTTGGGCCACCACTTATTGACGAAACTGCCTCGCGGCATCCCCTCCGTCCTTTGGGACGATGAAAGATTTTATTACCAGCTTCAACAAAGCATTTAAGAACTCTGACTCGAAAGGAGAAGCGTTATCCAACCTCTGGACTCTACGCATGGAAAACAACCTGGCTGAATACCTAGCCGACTTTAGAAAGAATGCCACACTCAGTGGCACCACTGACGACACCATTCTCATTGAATACTTTTCGGCAGGACTCTCCCCTGCCCTCTCTGGGCAAATCTACACCATGGACAAAGTACCTACGGTTATTGACAAATGGTACGAGAAGGCGCTTCTTTTCTCCCGCCAAAAGAAGAAGGCCAACGCTATCGCGGCCCGCCACCACGACAAAGACAAGCGAAAGAAAACCTCATACCATCCCAACCACTACTATGACACCACCCCTTTCTCAACCAGGAAGGAAGACAAGGACCCCAACGCCATGGATATAGACGCCATCAAACTATCTCCGTCCCAGAAGGAAGAACACCGACAAAAGGGCCTCTGCTTTAAATGTAGCAAGCTGGGACTTATCAAGGACTGCCCCAACCACGACCAGGCCCGAAGAAACAGAGGAAGTCGCGAAAAGAAAGTCAGAGAGGTGACCAAAAGCGACGATGAAAACCTCTCCAGGTTAGAAGAAGTAGAGGACTCGGATGATGAAGACGATGAAGCTTTTGTCTCCCGCCTCTATGTCAAAAACAAGAGGGATTTTTAATTGGAGGAACTTCTTCGACACAAGTCTCCTCCTCATCTTTTGTAACATGTGCTCCCGTATTCGTAGATGAATCCAGATCTGCTTCTATCAAACTCCCGTTGCAGGTTATCGTCCTGAACAGCACCCTGAAAGTCATTGAAACCGCTGCCCTCATTGATAGCAGTGCAGAAATCTCATGCATAGACTGGAACTTCGTCCAGAAAAACAAACTCCCCACCGAACGACTCCCCTCCCCGATCAAAGCTCGAAATGCCAACCATTCCCCAAACAAAGGAGGAGACATTAAATTCTCTACCTCCCTCTTTATTAAAATCGGTACCATCACACAAAAAGTCTTCCTCCATATTCTCCACCTCGGACACGAAAACATTATTCTAGGACACCCATGGCTGAAAGCCACCAACCCGAAAATCAACTGGAGAAAGAAGACCGTCGAGATCAACGAAAAATTAGATAAATCCCTCGACCTCTACTTTACCCATGCTGCTGGACGAGCCAGCTACACCTCGAAAACCACCAAGAAAAAGGCCCAGATTCCCCATCACGTTAACTTAAACCAAGTCCAGCGGGCCCGACTTTTCGACTACCTTGAATACAAAGAGGAAGACGAATATACTGAGTGAGCAGTTGCCCACTACCATGTTGGACGAATCATGAAGTCCGCCACCCGTTATTTTCCAAATACATATACTGGCAAACGAATCACCAGGATTACTAGGTCTACCGAACTGGCCCAAGAAGCCGAAAGAATGAAACCGAAACCCATACTCCCCCCTGCCTACGCAGAATTCACGTCCATCTTTGAAAAGGAAGCCACCGACCATGTTCCCCCATCCAGACCATATGACCATGCCATCCATCTAAACAACTCCTTCATTCCGAAAGTCGGAAAAGTTTATCCTCTCTCCCCTGATGAAAAGCGAGCAACCGAAGACTTCCTTGATGAAAATCTTCGAACTGGCAAAATTAGACCTTCAAAATCCCCCCAAGCATCCCCCTTCTTCTTCGTCAAAAAGAAGGATGGAGGACTTCGCCCTTGCCAGGATTATTGCTACGTCAACAAACATACCATTTGAGATGCATACCCCCTTCCCCTTATCTCCAACCTCGTTGACAAGCTAAAAGATGCAAAAGTCTTCACCAAATTTGACGTTAGATGGGGGTACAACAACGTCAGAATCAAGGAAGGCAACCAATGGAAAGCCGCCTTCATCACCCACAAAGGACTCTTCGAACCTAATGTCATGTTCTTCAGACTGACCAACTCCCCTCCAACATTTCAACGATTCATGAATGACTCCTTTCGCAATCTTATAGCCGAAGGATGGCTAGTAATTTATATGGATGACCTCCTTATCTTCTTCCCCGACGAGAAAACTCATGAAGAACATACTCGTCATGTTCTCCAACGCATGAAAGAACTGGACTTATGTTTAAAACTAGAAAAGTGCAAATTCACAGTCGACGAAGTTGAATATTTGGGAATGGTAATGAAACCAGGCGAAATCGCTATGGACCCCATAAAGCTGAAGGGAATTGCCGACTGGCCCGTTCCCACGAAGGTCAAGGAAGTCCGTTCATTCCTTGGCTTCGCCAACTTCTATCACCGGTTCATCCCCTCATACTCCAACGTCGCACAACCCCTCCTCGACCTAACCAAAAAGAACATGCCCTGGGAATGGTCCCCATGCTGTCAGGAAGCGTTCTCCACTCTCAAGGAAGCCTTCCTCTCCCAACCTGTACTCCACATGCCCGACCTCACCCAACCATTTGCCATCACCACCGATGCCTCTAAGTACGCAACCGGAGGAGTCCTCCTCCAAACAGATTCTAACGGAGAATGGCACCCTTGTGTCGAAACGGTAGACTTCAATTAGCATTTCTTATCCTAATCTATCGTTTCTAGATATGACATCAGTATGACATCATATCTAGTGTGTTTATCATGACATCATCATGACATCATTATGACATCAGT
>JBBPTL010000183.1:0-15378 GCA_038094095.1 Boletus putidus
AACGATGGGAACAGCCTAGAAAGCATCGTCGAAAGCGATGAAACGTCAGGTCGGGAACGAGAACTGATCGACAGTGAAGCAAGGGGATGAGACCCAAGCGGGACTACACCCGGATCTGGAAGCAAAAGCGAATCCGCATCCAGAGTGATGACGAGACGCTCGAGGTGCTTGCACCCTCTCGCCAACGCAGATAGGCTCGCCAGCGAGGTCCTAGGCTTCCAAGTCGTCTCTACATTTTCGAGGGCGGTGCGGGCTCCGAGTTGGAGTCGGTCCAGGCGTGGCCACCACGTCGTCATCTCCTCGATGGCTGGATCCGACAGGTCGGGTGGCAACGAAGAGTCGAGTATAAAACATCTAAGGGGTAATTTCGAAAGCGGTCGCAAGTGGTCTAGAGTGAAGAATTTATCCAGAGTGTATGCGGGTGTATCCTCGGAGTCGTCAATGGAGATTGCATGTTCAAGAGTCAATTCATGTATCGGCAAGGTGGACATGGCTTTGAATAGGCCTTCGAATGCTGATACTGGGCCAGGACCGGTAGCATCTATGTGGAGAGAACGAAGCTTATCCCGGGGAAGCTGTTCAAGTACCAACGCTACGAACGCCGGCTGAGCACGGATCTTCAGTTTTTCCAGTGCAGGAAAGAAAGGGACATCACAGGTGCGAGCAATTGCGGTCGACATAGATAAGCAGTCTGCATGAACGTCGAAATCCACCAAGAGAGGGAAGGTAGACACTGTCACGAAGGACTGCTCTGTCAGGGATGAAAGGTGCAGCGACAAAGAGCGCAAGGTTGTGATACTGCTGAGAGGGATGTGAAGGCATTCTGATGAATGTCCTCTAACAGACAGTTGCTCCAACGAGGAGCACCCTTCCAAAAGTGACATCATATTATGCACAGTCACCGAGGTCGAATTGGATTTGGTGTAACCAACCTGCAGTGCGAGAGCGCGAAGCCGAGGAGCCAGGCTCATACGCAAAGCGACTTCCCCAGTAGCTCTGCTCTCGATGCGAGCGGACTCGAGGTTACTCAGTTGGTAAAACAGGTGCATAGGAATGCTTGTCAGGTCGGCGAGCACGCGATGGCACTGTACGATGTGTCTAACGCGAATAGCATACGAGTGGAAGGCTGTAAATGCCGCGTCTTGCGTCGTCGGGTCAAATCGCTATAAACAAGTCAGTCACTACTGACCGAGTGAAGCGTAAGACACGTACGATGTTACCATTTACCATCGAAAAGCCTGGCAGAAGAGACAGCAGCGGTACGGCTGATGGAAGTCGTCTCCATATGCGGTCTAGGGCAGGGTCCTTCCATGCTTGACAACACCTCGCAGCATAGCACAGCGATGCTCTGCCATCGTCCAAGATGACATCGAATATGAGTTGGAGGATCTCATCAATGAGGAGGGCTGAATGCATCGTTTCCGCCTTCTGGTTGGAGTAGTGAGATGAATATTTTACTATGAGAAGGTGAACACACCTTGTATCGCCCAGATTTACGCTCCTCTGAGTTCCAGTCACCGCCCGCCGAGAACGTCCACGTCCACGACAAACAACAAGTTGAAGGAGTAAGAAACTAGATGTTACCCGGGCGGTACCCGGGAAAAATTGTCAAGTCGGGCTCCGATTGGATGATGTCATCACGTGATCACAGCCTCGTTACGAGTTAGCAATCTCCCTTCATTAGCTTGTTTTCTCGTGGAAGCGACTCTGCGGGGATGGTAATGAACTCAGTAGAGTTGGTGGACTGGATATCCTTGTTCCAAGGTGAGAGAGGACTGTATTTTGATATCACAGTCAAAGAATCGCCTAGCCCCTTTGTCGACATGAGCTACAATGTTGACGACTCGAAGTACATTCGTATCACGCACTATAGCAGATTACAGCGTGTAATCTGACCGTTGAACGCTACCTTGGTAACGGTTCGAAAGCGCTAATTATGCCGACGTCCACTACTCGCCAGGTATTGTGGGGTAGATGATTCAAAGATGAGGCATCTTCTACAGTAGAGACATCATTGTTGATTCCAGCTTGTACGGTCCAGGTGTAAGGTGGTATGATGACTGACCTTGCCTTTCCTCTAACCTACCACACCAGTATCAACTCCGTTCGCCAGAGACAACAGTCTGCGTGCGTTCGTATATCTCTCGCTTGCGTTGCGACTCTTCAAATTCATACTGCCTTTGCCGCATCTTTTCTCTTCTGCGTTCGTCGTCGCGCAATACCCCTTGGAACATATCCTTTTCATCGTCAGAAGACACGTTCACAGTAAAGACAATACAACACATACATCGCGTTCTTTGGTTTGCTGGTAGTGAACGCCCCATATGATGAATGCAGAGATAGCACATGAAGCAGCCAAGGTCGCCTTCGCCCGGGTCGACATTGAGCTGCAGTAATAGTGATCGACCGGCTCAGCCACCCGGCGAAGGGCTCACGGAGCCACAACACAAGCAAACACAGTTTGCGCTCCACCCCTCTCGACCTGGTCATCACTTGAACCCACAATCATCTTTGCTAGGTAATCCCATGCGTGAGCCCTAAACATGGCTGCTCTCGAGGTGCGTATAAAACATTTGTCCTCGTCGTGTCTAATCGTCAGGGCTCCAGGATTTCGAAAATACGCTTAAAGAGGTCGTCGGCGCAAAACGGCTGTCTGCTTCAAAAATGAACAGGTTGACAGAGATTGCCATGAAATCGCTCGAGGTGCGCGTGCACCCGATTTCCAGCGTCGACAAAGTCTGACGGCCGGTGTTTTTAGGATGACACGAAACTCGTCGCAATTCTCTATCGAACCCACAATTCGTTGCCGAGTTCCGCCAAAGTGTCCAGCTTGTATGCCTTTGACGCTTTGGCTCGTGCTGCTAGGAGTTCAGTGAATAAACGTGGTGTAACGGGTGATGTCAAGCCGGCAAAGGGTAACGCTGCGACGTTTCTCCTCAAGATTGAAGGCGTCTTGGACGGGCTCTTCCGGGATATGGTCTCCCTGGATAACTCAGAAGCAAAGGTCAGTTATTAGAGCATGCTCCTCCACGGAAATAAATCACTGCGCTCGGTCACTGGCTTCGCACGAGCGGTTTTCGTTTTCGCCGCAATCTGGCCGTCCGTGGACCCTTAGCCTCGTAGCGCGTTCTATCACATGACCTCTGCTACCCCCATGAAGGGGTAGTTACCAAAGTACAACATTCTTACTTGATTCTAACCACAGGAAAAGACGAAGAAAGTTCTTGACATATGGGTCAAATCGAATACTTTTCCTCCGGCGGTGCTGACGCGACTGAGGGATATCTTGTCGGACGTACGAAAAGGTGCTTATCAGAACCAAAACATGTGGCCGCTAAGTATTTCTTCTATTTGTGTAATTCTAGCTATTTTTGCTGGCGTTCTTGCCTCCAATGAAATGAGAGTATCAACTGAAACGCTATTTGGTTTACCTTTCCGTCAGAGAACTCTGTAAATCCGACATCGCCCACCAATCCACACGCCACGACGGAAGCACCCACGATGATCACGACATCTCAATCGGCCCCCCACGTCCACGTCCACGTCCCCGACGTGCAGGCAACCTTGCTTGCCTTGTTGGGCCAAGCAGCTCAGGGCCAAGGCCAACCCCCCAGGTACGCAGTTCCGTCCACTTACCTCTTGCGTCCACTCAGCTAGGAAATACTTCAGCCAAACACCACCAAACACGGACCCACAACTTCAGCAGACTCAGTTGGCGCTCCTGCAGCAGCTAGCCCTTACTGCCAAACTTGCCAATGGTTCCCCGACACCCCCTCCAGGACAGACACCACCCACAGACGCAAATCCCCCAGCCGTGATCCCCGCGCCAGAGCAATCTTCGTGGCCACCCCAAACAGGACGTTTTGACACCCCGGGGGATACACGGTACACCCGTAACGGCTACCCAGATCGTGCGCGAGATCAACGCGACTTTCGTGATGAGCGGCACGTGCGTGGTGGTGCTCGCGGTGGCTATCGTGGTCGTGGCCGGTGGGATGATCACCACAATCATGATCGTTTCAGACGGGACTGGAACCCTCCTTCGCGTCCAAGATGCAGCCGCTCGCGCAGCCCGCGCAGACATGAAGAACGACGAAACGTACGGCCATACAGCCCACCCCGCCGTCCTTTGAGCGACAGAGACCCGGGTCATCAGCCTGAATTACCTATGCCGCCTACCAGCACACATGATAAAGACGAGTTTGGACGGGATATCCGGGCGTCCTCCGTCTCGCCTTCTAGATCGACGTCGGTCGAAGACACGCAGGCACTAGCTCCGATGGACTTGTCTGTAGATCCTACCGCTGGGGCCGCGGCAGATAATCATATACCTGTATCTGATCAGTTGCCATTGGTAGCTGCAAGTACGTCTGCGCAGAGTACAGAAACGCATACCCCGAGCCCAGCAACACAGCAACAACCTGGTCTTGACCAATTTGATTTCAGCGCGTTTGATGCTACAGCTCCGTCGTCGTGGGAAGGGCTGGGAAACATGTGGCGATCAACTTACGGCTATCCACCGTCACAGGAGGAACTCATGCACTTTGTGATGGCTGGGAGTATGGCTGCTGCTGGGATTGCGAATGGCGGAACACAAGGAGATCAGTGGCAACAAGGAAACTGGGAAGAACACGGTTCACGGCACAACGGTGGGTGGCTAGGTGGGAGGGGCAGAGGAAACTACGCGGGTGGGCGAGGAGGCCACGGCAACTACCGAGATGGAGGTGGGTATGCAAATGTCACGGAGCAATCCGATGCTATTGTCCTGAATGGAGATGTGGAGCCTGTGGATGATGATCAGTCGATGGCGCAGGATGAGTTGCACGATTCGGCGGGTGGGCGGGGTAGTAGTGGTGGTCGCATGCGGCGGGTTGGGGACAAGTGGATGTTTGTGAAGGACGCCGAGTCATGAGCATAGCATATTCACATTATTTGTATAGCAGCATATCATGCATCAACTACTTTTATCGTTAGACTCCACCTGATTTAGATGCTCTCCACTGCATTCCGACGAGCAACCCGCTGCTCACAGCGCGTACGGTCGCTCCAAACCGCGTCCGCCGCATCGAGCGTCAACGCGGACGAAATTGCACACTTTTCTCGTCTCTCTTCGCGTTGGTGGGACGAGCATGGCGAATTTGCATTGCTCCACCGCATGAACCCAACCAGGGTACAATACATCCGCGAAAAACTGATCGAGATCACGCGCGAGGAAAAAGGAGAGGAAATAGGACGCAGCATGGAGCAGAGGCGGGATGTTCTCCGGGGACTCGACGTCCTCGACGTCGGGTGTGGCGGTGGATTGCTCTCCGAAGTAAGGTCGCGTCCAGTCCACGAATGCACGACTGAGCACCTCGTATCATCATTCAGAGCTTGGCGAGGATGGGTGCGCGAACGCTGGGCATCGATGCCTCGGAATCGAATGTTGGCATTGCATCCGCGCATGCGCGCGCTGATCCAGAACTGACCTCGTCGACCTCGACTGGCGAACTCGCATACCGCAACACGTGTGCCGAGGAACTCGTTAAAGAGCCGAAACGGTACGACGTGGTATGCTCGATGGAGGTCCTCGAGCATGTCGACAACCCTGCTGGTTTCCTCTCGACCTGCGCAGAACTCGTCAACGTATGTTACCGCTGGAACGTGTGCTTGGTGTTTTCGAAACGTTCTGACCCCCCACGTCTTTTGCAGCCGGGCGGCCACCTCTTCCTGTCGACTATTGCTCGCACGCCTCTCTCTTACTTTTTAACGATCTTGGCAGCGGAGCACGTCCTGCGCAAGGTCGCTGTTGGGACGCATACATACTCCAAGTTCATCAACCCTCCGGAACTCGTGTCGTTCTTCTCAGAGTACTCTTCACCATCCCCGAACCCAGAGGTCTCTGGAAAGCCGTGGATAACACGCACGTACGATCATGGCCTCCCTACACGCACGGAGGCTGAAGTGCGAGGTCTCATCTACGTACCCTGGAGTGGTAACTGGCAACTGATGTCCCGTGGTGCGACTCCTTGGGGTGCTGCAGAGTGCAATTACTTGTTCTGGGTTCGGAGGCCATCCGAGTCATAATGCAGTCACCGAGGTCGAGCAGGTCGAACCCGACACCTGCACAGAAGTGACTTTTGATGCTATAATACAGAGTAGATACATATAGTATTGCAAGGTGCCATTCTTTGAATGACGAGACGAGAGAGAGTACTGGCGATAGCTGAGAAACAATAGGGTATGGTGCGACATTGCCTAGAACGTAAATAGTCCACTGGGCTATCACGAAGGAGGGAAACGAAAGGAACTGAGGACCCAAGTGGCCAATAAAATGTTTGTGCGGTCATGACATCAATCTCTCACCCCAGACAAGCCGTTGTCGATGTGCTCGGTAGGCACCGCTCATAGCGACCCAGGCGACCCACAAAAAGGTCAGCAGGAAAGCGGCGAATGAGAACCGCATCAGTGCTTTCCATCGCCAAGATACTGGCGCGGAAGACGTGAATATGATGAGTCTCCAGCGTTCACGAAAGTCTGTGTTCAGCCACATCAAACTGCTAACGAGCTCTTGAGCCTGGAAAATGCATTATGTTCCTTCACTAAGTGTTCGTGTCCGACACACGACTCACTTTCGTTCGACCAGCGTCGTACGCATGACGAATGTTGGCGACACGCGAACGGACGCGGGGTAGTGTCGTGGAGAGATCCTGAAGAATGACCAACGAGTCTTCCAGCTCGTCTCGCAGTTTAGGGATATCCGAAGTCAAAGCCTGGTCTACTCGCTGTACGTTCCTCTGTGCCGTTTTTGGGGGTCAACGGACGAGAAAAGCGACAAATGTCAGCATAGCGTTACACACGTTCAGTTCTGCCAGTGTGCCTTTGATCGAAGATTCGATCGCTCTGAAATTACCCAAGTGTTCTCGCAGCTTGCTCTGAAAAAAATAAATAAAGAAAGAACATGAGTAGGAGCAGTGGATGAAAAAGAATGTGTGGTTGGCTTACGTCGAGGTCCTTGATCTGAGCGTCACACTGAACCGCGCGAGATAACGTACGCTTTGCCTGGCGATCGATGCAGCGGGAATCGTCGTCGTCGTCCATGGAGGGGGGGTATCGATATCCACCGCCAGTTGACGACCGTCGAGTCTTTCCAGGCTGGAGCCCTTTTTAAAGTTGGCGGCAGCGGCGGCCTTTGACGTCACTTTGCCTCGTGTCAATACTTCCCATGTCGACGACGACCCTACGACAGCGGCTCTCCGACGCTGCTCACCGCTTCTGCGATGACTTTGCACACAAGCAGACGATAGACACCCTCCTCGCCCACTTCTCCAACGCCCGTCCGTGCGAGGTGCTCGAACATGGTCTGCACAGGTTCGCGCCTTTCCTGGGCAGCCCGTTCGGAGGTCACGACGGCGTGCGGCACTACTTTGACACCGTCGCCGCCCTGATCACCTACGAGGACATGCACTTCTCAGAGTATATCGTCGACGACGAGGTCAGAAAGGTCTCCGTCAAGGGCACCGCGGCGTTCACCTGGACCGCTACCCTCCAAAGCTGGGATGAAACGTTCACGTATGTATTGGACTTTGATGACCAAGATAAGATCGCCCGCTATCAGATCTGGGGTGATACCGGCGCTCTGTACCTTGCCAGCCAAGGTCATCTGGGAGAGGTGAGCGGTAGTGATTCACTCTTCCTTTCACAGTTTACCCTTGAACGTCCGCCAAGGTGCTCAGTACAAATAGCCAAGGTTGTCGGGTACGTATCTGATACAGGTCAAGATGGGTATGCATGAGATATGATTAGGCGACATGAGGACGAGAGGTAGCGCTAGGTAGTAGGCTTCTGTCGGGGTATTCTGTCCAAGTGTTCGCAAGATGACACGTACAGATTACATTACTAGATCATAAAATAGCGTGAAAAAAATATCCTCGCAAAGACAAATTAGTTGAACGATGAGCACTGCAACGTGGGAGAGGGGCGTAGACGTATGGTCGTAGAGGATGGATGTCGTGACGCATGAGATCATTGAAGCACACAGTTGCTGTGCTTCTCGCTGTTTCGTTTCTTTTGGCGGTCAACGTCCCCAGACAAGGTGCCAGGCACATCCCGCTCCACCCTTTCGAACGCAGAGCCGCCGTTCGACGAAGTGATTTTAGAGGAGGAGGCACCTTCAGATGGACGTTGACTGGTCCGAGGCAGAGAGTCTGTATCAGGCTCCGTGATCGAGAAGAAGGACCGTCTCGGCTCTTGTCGACTGGATTGACTGTCCATGGTCTTGATGCTCTTCGGACCCGTGCTATTGCTGGACTCAGAGAGTGGTCTCTCATTCGAGTTTACGCTGTGCCTGAGCCTGGATGATTTCCGCTCTGGTGCCTTGTCTTCTGCGTTAGCTGCAGGAATTGGCGACGGGAAGGCAGACGGATGCGAGACAGATAGAGATGAACGTGAACGTCCGAAGCCAGACATGATTTTGAACCCAGCGGGTGGTTTCGGAGGCGGCGACTGCCCAGAGGTAGGGGTGGACGAAGTGAGATCGGCGTTTGGACGTGAAGACGGTGTGACGAATGAAACTTCAGAGGGCACCACCATCGACGTGTTTGCGGGCAGGGAAGACACGTTTGCACCATCACGGGAGGGGTGAAATATGTTGGAGTTGCCCTTCTCCGCAAACTGCGCATACAACAGAAGTTGTGATCGCAGGTCACAAGTCGGCGCCGCGTCTGGCGCACACTTTGAATGAGCTATGAGGCTGCATCGATCGCAAATAACCGCGCTCTTCTTCACGCTCCCAAGGCACACTCTGCAGATCATCGCTGCCGTACATTCGTTGAGTAGAGTAAACCCGCAAATGGAACGGTTGCTTACGCTTCCCAAAGATAGTCTTCACAAAGGTATGATTTCGAGGCGAGAACGGTGTATCATCGGGGAGGGGTGACATGGGTCCAAAGGAGAGGCTCTGCTGTGGAACACTTGGCTCCTCTCCTGTAGGAGGCTCCGACAATGGCGCTTCCTTGATGGGCGAGTCAATGTGGGCGAGTACCTTGGAAACGTCTGGTTTTTGAAGGTCGGTACTGACGCGGCGGAGGAAAGGGATACTATCCTGAGGACGGAGTTCCTGGTGGACAGATGAGTGATGCCACTTGCTCCGCAAGGAAGTTGACTTACCTTGAGTGCATCCCAGTTCATCTTTAGCCATGGGTGTTCACAGAGCCTCTCTGCGTCTGGGCGCTGCAGAGGGTCCTTGTAGAAGCATTGTTGTAAAAAGTCTTGGAGTGCCTCGGAACAGTCATCCGGCAGGGGTGGCATCTCATCTTCGACGATTCGGAACATAACTGTTCAATCTAATCTATATCATCTGACGATAAGCACATGGAATAACACGCACCCGTCATGCTGTTCGCGATCTCCCCGTACGGAGGACGGCCGGTAAGAAGCTCGATGACAGTACACCCTAGGGACCAGATATCTGATTTCGGCGAAGCGCCCTTGAGTTCGATCACCTCAGGAGCCATCCAGTTGGGGGTGCCAGCCACGTTGTTGAGTTCGCGTTCCATCGCCCTGAGATTGAGAGAGACACCAAAGTCTGAAAGTTTGATATTGCCGGTCTTGGTCGAGAGGATATTGGCAGCCTTGAGGTCGCAGTGCACAACCTGGCATTTGTGAAGATAGTGCAAACCCTCCAAGATCTTGACAACATAGCCGGCGACAAGGTGCTCGTTGAGCTTCCCAAATGCCTTGAGTGTCTGTCCGAGTGACCCGCTCTCCGCATACCTCGACCACGAGTCAGCAATGAGTAGTGTCAATTCAAAACAGATTCCCTCACTCAAGGACGATGTTCAAGAACTCCTCGTCTCTCACCATGCCCTCATACTTGACGATGCCTGGGTGTGACAAACTTTTCATCAAGTCGACCTCCTTCATGAGCTGCATGACTTCCTCTTCTTTCAGACCCTCCAGTCGAATGCGCTTAACAGCCACCATCTGACCCGTAGTCAGGTTCAAGGCCCGGTAGACGACTCCGAATTGACCTCGACCAATACAATTGCCGAGTTGCTTAAAGCGGAGACGCATTAGTGCACAAAGATGACACGTCTGGACACAAGCTCACGAATCGGATAGCTGCTTTGCCCTCTTCTTCGACCACAATCGTCTGGCGTGCCGTGCTACCGTCCATCGACTCGCGACCCGGTAGATCACTAGCATCTCTGTTATTCAGGTATCTCAAGATCGACGATATTCCCATACCTGGAACGACGTTGCCTCCCAAGCTCATCGTAAGAATTCGGTCGGCTGCGTTGTCTTGCCTTCGGGTCATCAAACTCGCTATAGAGTCGACCGCATACGTGGGACCCATTAACTGGACTTTGCGGAGAGTCGGGGGAGGGTGATGCTCGGATGCTGTGCTCCCCAGATACGGCCCTAGGAAACGGTACTGCGAACGAACTGCCCTCTCTGTCTGGATCGTCCAAGTTACCACGTGGTACGTAGATTCCATTGCGGCGGGTGCCATTTCTTGTGCTTGGGCGGCGCAATATCACTTTGGAACCAGGAGAACTAGGGATGGGACTGTCAGGACTAGTATCACGACGTAAGATAGATTCCTTGGGCATGAGTACAGGATCCACACTATGCCTGGGACGATGGGTGGCCCGGCGCGGGGAGGATGGGGTTGGCTCGGTGCCATCACTGTGGCGGGAAACCCCAACGAGATATGGTTTCCGTGATGGAGAGGCCGAAGAAGGGATGAAGTCCAGCGGGGATTCTTCTCGGTTGGTTTTTGTCTGGATAGGAATAGATCGGGGAGGGCTTGCTTGGAAGACATCCATGAAGTCGTCGGGCCACTTCCCTTTTCCGAGTCGAACACGAACTTCACGGTCCCGTTGGCCATCGCCTACGGGAGACCTGGCTCCAGCAGTTTCACGAGAGCTTGATCCACAAGCACTGTTCTCCTCTTCCTCAAGCAGACTGACAAGGTCAGGGGTGGCGGGTTCGCTGGGTCTTCGATCTCTCGTTCGGGAACCGTCCCCGCTGATGTTGCGCCTCCTGGCCATTTCCTCTGCCAGGGACGCTGCTACAGAGCTAGCTTCTGTCCTAGTAAAGGACGGAACCTCCGAACCAAGTGACGTGGCTTCGGTGGTGACAGTCCTGATAGTGCCGAACTTGTTTTGGGCACTACTATTGCGACGAATGTCGAAGATACTGGAATATGCGGTATTCTCCGTGATATTACTCGATGTTCTTGACTGTCTGAGCGGAAAATCGTGACCATAATCTCCCAGAGTACTGGAGGATTGCGATTCGCGTGTTGGAAAGTCGAGGGAGTTTGGATCAGGTAGAAGGCCACCGCCACTATCGTCACTATGCTTCAATTTCGAGCGAGTTCGCAGGGGTGATTTAGGAGTCGAAGTGATCATTTTGATGGAACGAACATCGTCACTCCCCGGGCCGCTACTCCCGACTGGTATGCTGACGTTACGTGCCGTACCACAAGAGGTTCCCGATTGAGGACTGTCTGACCGTAGTGGAGGAAGAACCGGTTCTACTGGCGCCAAGTGTTTCCGGCCTGGAGCAGGAGGTGGAGAAACCGATCGCCGCTGTATCAGATTAGGCGTTGATGAAGCGGCACGAGATAGGGATGGTGGGGAGTAAAGGGTGCTATTGGACGCCACATCCACGGCGACTTTGTTTCCTTGACCAGACATTACTTTGGTCCGATCCACGGCCAGCATATCAAATAGGTTCAAGAAAGAGATAATCGTTGTTGCCACGCGACACAGGGTCTCCGGAGTTGATTCGATAAGGTCGTCACGATAGAACAGGTCATCAGAAGGTACTCCATGTGAAGAACATGCTGCAAGGAATTTGGTAATGTTGCTGGTGCGCTTGAACCCGTCTTCCCGCGGATCAATTCTCAAAATCGCGGAAGGGACATGCTTGTTCATCAACCTGGGTGAAAAGGCGTAAGCTGTCATGCGTTCTTCGGAGACTGTTATGCTCACTGGCATAGAACCACACCATCCCTGAGCGCTTCGCAGAAGAGTTTCCTCTCTCTCTCCTCTCCGGCATTACTGACGATCAAGGAGCCCAAACCTGTTACGCCAATTTGGCTCGAGCTGGCGCCTGGCAGAGCTCCACTCTTTCCCCAGATGCGCTCGAGTCGCACCAACGGCTGCAATCGGACCTCCACTTCGGCCCACTCCCTCGCATGCTCGCTGCGTGACAAGTGCGGCGGTGGCTTACGTAATTCCTTGCACAACAGCGAGGTCGCGGTGCGAACCAGTTCACGTTGTTCGGGAGTTGAAGGAGAGCTAAGTGAGGCTGCAGATATGTTGAAATTGTGATTGTGGACATATCCTGGTGGTCTTTGCGTTGGAGAAGCAGCGCGGGATCGTGCGGTAGAAGATGGAGAGGTCGGCCGAGGAGAAGGTGACGCCGTTAGGCGTCGTTGAGTGTCCATTGAACTCCGTCTAGGTGTTCCCGTAGATGGTCGGGTTGCAGAATCGAGCGATGGTCGAGGGGTATCGCCCGACAGTCGTTTATTTGCTGTGGGAGATGTCGGGGGGCTCGAAGGTAGGTGGGTAGCCGAGGCAGAAACAAAGCCTTGATGAGAAGTTGGAGTCACTCGCCTCGTTGGCGTCCGGGCCTGGCCAGGGCTCGTTGCACGGCTTGGTGTAGGAGACGACGGCGGGCTGTTGAGAGGAAGATGTGTTGCACTGGTGGCCCCTGGCCTTTTGGCCACCGTCCCAAAGCGCCCTCTTCCACCTGGTTGTGGACTAGGAGAATCAGGCGGACTTGGCAAATCACTGCTTTTTCGAGGGGTGTCGATGGAAGACCGAGCACTGGACGGAGGTGGTGTGAATATGGGAGAGGGTCTAGATTTACCAGCTCGTGGAGACGCTGTCCCGTTGCGTTCTGGAGATCCTAAGCCGCTTCTATGTTCTCGACGAGGGGTTAGAGGTTGTGGCGCGCTAATCTCCTTAATTGTGGGATGCATAGTGGCTCGACGGGTGCGGTCGCTCGCAGTAGAACTAGTCATAGAATTCGATGTTGGGTTAACGATCACGACCGGCTGGGAATTTGGAGGTGGTATGGGATGCGAAGAAAGATGGACGGCAGGCGAAGACGCCGAGGCTTGTCGCAGGGAAGGGGTGATGAAGCTCGTCCAACCTGCCACGCGATGCTGACCATGCCTCTCCGCATTGTTTACATGCTCTGTACTGACCCTACTCTGGTCAGCGGAAGATACGGTCGGAGTTGAAGAGGGTGTGATGGAGTTATGGCCAGCCCGTCGAAGCACTACTTTGGATTCGAACCGCTTAAACATGCCCGATTTGCCCTTGTCATTGTCGTGGTCCATTGCGCCGATGTGGTCAGATGATGGCCTATCTTTGTCCTTTCGTTTGGCGGAGATGGTTTCAAAGTCATCGTCAGGGGATGAGGCCTTGGCCTTTGATCGCGTTGCGGTCTTGAGACCGTGTTCAAGGGAGGATCGGATGCGTTGTTTGAATGTCGTCTGTGAGGACTCTGGCGCGTCATGGTATGCTGATGGGTGAGAAGAGGAGGTGGACGACTCCGGACCGCGCGGAGACAGCACGAACGGGATGGGCTGCGATTTGAGACTGCTACGGTGCTGTGAAGCCATCTGGAAGGGCGTGAAAAAATGCGCTTTAGACGGGCTAGAGGGAGCGAGGATTGCCATGCGTGGACCGCATGTAGCGCCACGATCGGTGCAACACTAAGGAATGTAGTAAGAAAGGACGAGGTGTGGCTGGAGCCGGCGGGGAAGTGGCTGGGGAGTGGAAACGTGCGCGATAACAATAGCGGCGGTCTGGGGAAGATATAGAGTACAAGAGAGGTCAGTGGAGTATCGTAGAAGACGCACGTCAGACAGAAGAGGAAGGACACAGGAGCCGGCGGGAGAGCATATGTGCGTGGCGGCCAAAGAAGGAGACGGAAATTCTGGATGGGAATGAATGAAACTAACCGGATAATGCCCGAATGATGGTCGATCCTGCACCGGTTTCCAGCTGTTGGGAACGTAGACGAGCCAGGGGATGGCTGGGAGGAGGGGAGGAATGAGGGAAGGAGCGAGAAGGGACCCAAGATTGGGACGGGTGTAGGAATAGCACGGGCGGAAAAAGGATAACACTCACGGAAGCAACGTGGGCAGGGAGGGGCAAAGGACGTGGCCGTGTGGAGAACGCGGAGACTATACATACGATGACGTCCCGGAGTCAATGCAATGTGACACACACGAACGCGTCTCGGTCGACGAATGGTCATACACGATGGCAACGCAAAGTGTCATCCGGCGCGTCCTTCAACGGCTCCTTGCTCGCCTTCTGCTCCCTCCGTCGCGCTCCCCACCTGGTCACCGAGGTCACCGATTGCGATCACAAGTGGCGCACTAGCAGACCCGTGCTCACCCCATTTGGCATGACGCTCTCGAATTCTCCCAAACCAATCATACTACACCGCATTTGACACGTGAACGATAAGGGGGAGAGCGCAACGTCGAGCTCGGTCCGCGCCTGAGTGAATCAAATACTTTGCTGGTTGCCTACATGGGTGCCACAACGGAAAAGTTCGGAGTTTGAACTTGTCCTGTCCTCGACTCGCACAGTCATCGTCATGCCCGCCCGCTCACGAACGAAATCAGCGTCCAAGGACCTCCAAACCGGCTCAAAGGAAAAATCGACAAAGACAGACGACACCGTGAGCGACATCGAAAAGGAGAACGGGTCCCGCACAGCACGCAACAGATCAAAGGCACAAGCCAAGCCGACAAACGACGCGAGGCACGCCAAAAACGACACCTACTGTCTCTGCAATCAGCCCGACGATGGCTCCCCCATGGTCTGCTGCTCAGAGTGTTCCGAGTGGTGCGTACCCTCTCCCGCCGCCCTCCAACATCCTCATGGGTGTCATCCCAGGTTTCATTTCCGGTGTGTGGGGCTCAGTGCAGAGCAGGCTGAAGATCTTGGTACGTCGTGTCTTGTCGCCTTCATTTTTTTCTTGCTCATCACCCTTCCTTCCTTGTAGAGGTGTATATCTGTCCTACTTGTACTGAAAATACCGGTCGACGCATGATCAGTGAGTGTCACCGGTCCCCATTCCTCTTTTTACGACACTGCGCGGCGCTCCCGCCCTTGCACAATGTATATCGAGCATATAAGTTCTGTACCCCTACAACTTGTTCGCTATCCGTCGTCGTCTGAGGCACCTGTTCTCGCGCTTTCTCTGCCAGACCATCCGTCCCTCGCACGATGGTTGCTGTCATAACGGTCGTGTCCATGCGTCTGCAGCCCAATCGCGGCGCTCTGCATCTTCACAAGCTGAGAGGCTTGACGTTATGCGCAGCTATGCCTGTTGAGTCTGATGATCTGGTATGAGCCA
>JBBPTL010000185.1:0-18039 GCA_038094095.1 Boletus putidus
GAGAGGACTTCTCAATCCATCCTTGGAGAGTGGTGGGTACGGTTTCGACTGATAGGACCATGCGGGAGATGTGGGGGTGGAGTCCTTTAATAAACCATTCGATCAGCGCATTCTGATCGGCAATCTTGGTTTTCGCAGCTAAGAGCTGGAATTCTGAGACATAGTTCTCAAATCCCTCCTTTTGGTTCCTAAAATCCTGCCTGAGATTTCCCATTTCGATACGGGCTCGGGCAGACACATCATAGGGTATGAAGGCCTGTTTGAATGCGTTGAGGAATTTATTGAATGTCTTATCTTCTTCTGGGATGGCTTCATCTGCGATTTTGATGTACCATCCTTTGGCGAAGTCCTGTCCACGTCCTTTGCTCATCTTGTTAAGGCACGTGAGGATCTTGGCAAGCTCGTTATAGTGAGCGCTGTTCATAGTAAAGTAGGCCGTCATGGCCAACATCCATCAGCTAGCGTCATTTGCCTCGCCGGAAAAGTCATCGGGTAGACCAGCCTTTATCTCGGCTGTGCGGGTTGCCATGTCAACGTCGTTGTCACCAGGTAGGGTGATATCTTCGTCTAGGGGAGGGAGGATAGCAGGGACGGTCCTAGGAGTAGGAGCGTTTGAGAGATATTCGGATGGTGTGGGGGATGGGGAGCGGGACAGTACACGGTATTGGTGACAGCACGAAATGATGGGCAGAGGGGAGTGGCTTTACTGCGTAATAGCAGAAGCGAGAGTAGAGCTAGTTCTTTTGTAACGTGGAACGATACAAATAACGCTGATGTGCGTAGAACCTAGTCTGAAGCTGGCACTCAAAGTGTAGCCAGAGGACACTTGTAAAAGTGAAGGGAGACTCAGACTCTAGTGCGCACACGAGAGATCTGGAAGGAGACTAGATTACTAGCACAAGGTGCATAGAACTAGCTGAGGTCTACAAGTACAGAATACGACCCTTTATATAGGGTGAGGAAGTGCGCACAGACCATGCGGCTGTGTATGGTACACGGACCATGTGGATATATAAGGAGAAGCGGTGCTACCCGCGAGAAGACTTGGATCATAGCAAATAGAACGTTCTAGAAGAAGGTGAAGGGAATGCTGATGTAATGTAAGGTGAGATAAGCATAATAGTACATAGGGGCTATCCCCCATGTAACTGTAGTCCGAAGACTAAGTCCCAGTCGTAGGAAACAGAAGGGAGAGAAATACTCGTAACAGTAAGCGTCAGGTAGTACTATCTTGGGCTTCTCTTCTTTCATAGCGAGATCGGTGGAGAGGGTGGTGCGGCGTATGGGGTATGCGTTCTGAGTGCTTTGCTCTACGCGTTTCTTCCAGAGGTGAGCTGTCTTGGCATCTGGATCCAGGTCAAGGTATCACACCAGGTATCTCTGGGCGAGGCTTCGGGGGGAATCGTGGCGGGGTTTCTTTGGTTGGTTTGGGATTTCTACTTTTCCAGTAGACCAGTTGATGATGGGGTTGGCTTCGTGAAGCCAGGGGAGTCCTAGGATGACGTTCTCTTTTCCACAGTTGAGGACAAGAAAATCTCACTTTTCTTTGATCTCGCCAATGCGGATGAATAGAGTAGTTTTGTGGCATATAACGCCTCCTTGGTTGGACGTTCTGTCCACATTCTGAGTTTTTAATGGCTTCTGGAGTCGCTCCATCGGGAGTCTCCTTCTTTTGACCAGGTCTCGGTCAATAAAACAACCAGTGGCACCGCTGTCTATTAGTGCGGTGACATTGACGACTTGCGCATTTTCTTGTGCGTATAGCGAGAGTGGAATTTGGATCGATTGTGCATTTCTATCGGATACAAATACAGGAGCGATGACTTGAGGAGGAGAAGGCGTCGAAACTTCCCTCCTTTCTAAAAATCCTTTGGCCATTCTTCGGCCACTACCATTGCTGCGACGGTTTCATTGTCTGCCTCGTCTTCTTCGAAACAGGCTTTCAAGACTTTGAGTACCTCTTCCTGGGGTACGTTTCTCTTTCTAAGATCGTCAATGTATTGGCCCATGGGAGAGGGCTTGGGAGTTGCTGGAGCGGGGGTGTAAGCGGCCCTTATTCTCTGCGGATTGTGAGGTGGGCGGGGAGGTGCGGACGATCCTGATCGACGGGGATGGTTGGAGGAGCGGCAGCCTACTTGGTGACATACAAAGCACTTGTTGTCTTTCATATAGGCGGCGCGTTGTACCGGGGTAAGGTGGACTGCGTCAACATCCATTGCGTTCGGATCTCGTCGAGGACAGGAGGACCCTTGGTTAAAAGGGATGAAGGCCCTTCCTGCCAAGAGATCGTCGATGCGACGAAGTTGGGAATGGAATTGAGATGACTTCTCAATCCATCCTTGGAGAGTGGTAGGTACTGTTTCGACGGATAGGACCATCCGAGAGATGCGAGGGTGGAGTCCTTTGATGAACCATTCGATCAGCGCATTCTGATCGGCGATCTTAGTTTTGGCGGCTAGGAGCTGGAATTCTGAGACGTAATTCTCGAATCCCTCCTTCCGATTCCTAAAATCCTGCCTAAGATTTCCCATTTCGATATGGGCTCGGGCGGACACGTCATAAGGTATAAAAGCCTGTCGGAACGCGTCAAGGAATTTGGTAAACATTTTATCTTTGTCTGAGATAGCTTCATCTGCCAGTTTAATATACCAGCCTTCGGCAAAGTCCTGTCCACGTCCTTTGCTCATTTTGTTGAGGCACGTGAGGATCTTGGCAAGCTCGTTATAGTGAGCACTATTCATAGTGAAGTAGGCCGTCATGGCCAGCATCCATCGGCTAGCATTGTTTGCCTCGCCAGAAAAGTCGTCGGGTAATCCAGCCTTAATCTCGGCTGTTCTGGTTGCCATATCAAAGTCGTCGTCACCGGGTAAGGTGATATCTTTGTCTGGAGAAGGGAGGATAGCGGGAACGGTCCTTGGGGTAGGAGCGTTTGAGAGGTATTTGGATGGTGTGGGGGATGGGGAGCGGGACGGTACACGGATTTGGCGATGGCGCGAAATGATGGGCAGAGGGGAGCGGCTTTACTGCGTAATAGCAGAAGCAAGAGTAGAGCTAGTTCTTTTGTAACATGGAACGATACAAATAATGCTGATGAGCATAGAACCTAGTCTGAAGCTGGCACTCAGAGTGTAGCCAGAGGACACTTGGGAAAGTGAAAGGAAACTCAGACTCAAGTGTGCACACAAGAGGTCTGGAGAGAGACTAGATTGCTAGCACAAGATGCATAGAACTAGCTGAGGAATACATGTACAGAATATGACCCCTTTATATAGGGTTGGGAATGGCGCACAGACCATGCGGCTGTGTATGGTACACGGACCATGTAGATATATAAGGATGAGTGGCGCTACCCACGAGAAGTCTGGATCATAGCAAGTGGAATGTTCTAGAAGTTGAAGAGAATGCTGATGTAAGGTAAGATGATGTAAGCATAACGATACATAGGGGCTATCCCCCATGCAGCTGTAGTCCGAAGACTAGGTCCTAATCGTAGTGAGAAGAAAGAAAAGAAATATCCGTAACACCGGGCTAGTGATGACTGTAGGGGGAGTGGGGGAAAGTGGGCGAGGTGCATATGGCGGGGAGTTTACTACTGGGGCAGGGACTGATGTGGGCATGGGGGAACCATCAACGGGAGGGTATACTGGTGGTGGTGGTGGTGGTATTGCCACAGAGTTATGGACGGGGGTTTGCAAGAGATAGATGGAGCGCTGTACTGTGGACAGGCTGAGGAGTATGGGATGAAGGATATGTAGGACTGTGCCTGGCATGATCCCATTGACGATATGCCCAAACCCTTCCTCAAATAGAAGGTCTAGGGTACTAGTACAAGCCTCAGTCAGAGCTCATTTGAGGGTGGCGGTATAAACTGGGGGTAGCCGTCTGGGCAAAGCATGGTGTGGATGTTATGCGCTAAGGTGTAGTTATGATAAAGACACGCAAGGTGTCAGAGAGTAGGGTTGTTGATGAATGCTGGAATGCATTCGATAGATAGGGTGGCAATAGGGTTCTCTAGGATGGTCGCGAAGAGGACATGGCAAGCAAAAGGGGGGAGACAGACTGAGCAAATAGGGATGTCTGGGGCTCTGGCGTGGGCAGGGGTAGGGTTGGCAGTGGGGATGGACATGTTGGTTTAACGAGGGAACTGGGGAAAGTCCTTCGGATTTCTGAGTTTATAAGCATAAAGGAGGCTTTGTGCATGTTTGAGGTTTTCCTCGGATTCCCAGGTGTTCTCTGCTGCGGAATACCCTTTCCAGGAAACCAGATACTGTCTTCGTGCCTTGGTGCCACAGTGTGACAGAACTTTCTCAATTTCGTATTCTTCATCTCTGTCTATTGTATCTGGAGGGGGGTTTGTATAATTGGGTCCGTGTTCTGGGGTTTCCCGATAGGACAATAAGAGGGAGGCATGGAAGACATCATGTATTTTCCAGGTGGGAGGAAGGCGGAGATGGAAGGCGATGGGGGATATAACCTTGCTTATCTCGAAGGGTCCTTCCCTTCTAGGAGCAAGCTTCTTTGATGGGTACCTGAGTCGCAGGTTGCGCCCTTCTAACCATACCTTATCTCTGACCTTCCAGGGACAGAACTTAGACGTGATCTGTTCCTTCATACTCCATTGGGCCTTCTCATGTGCAGCAAGGGCTTCTGAGTGGCTTTCTGAGAGTTCCATGAGATGGGTTTCTAAGGCAGGAAGGAATGTCTTTCCCATTGGTGGATAAGCCCTTGGCTTGTATCTGAGGATAAGGGAGAAAGGGGATTTCCCAGTGATGGAGTGGATGGTGGCGTTATGGGAAAATTCGGCCATCGGGAGGAGATCTGCCCATTTATCGGGTCTTCCATCACAGAAAATGCGGAGATATGTCTCGAGTTCTTGGTTAACTTGTTCAGTTTTGCCATCAGTCTGAGGGTGGTATGCAGAAGAGAGGGCTAGGTTATATTTTAAGAGGCAGGAGAGCTCTCTGGCAAAAGTGGAGGCGAACTGAGGGCCTTGATCGGAGATACAGCAGTCGTGGAGACCAAAACAAGTGAAAACTTGTTCAAAAAAGAGTTTTGCAATGCCTGTGGCGTCTATAGTTTTATGACATGGGAGGATAATTACCCCCTTCATAAGGCCATGGTCGACCATGACCATGACAGAATCAAATCCCTGGGACATGGGGAGATCCATGATCAGATCAACAGATACTTGTTGGAAAGGATGTGTGGCCTCGCTACAGAGAGGCGTGAGAGAAGGTACTGTGGGATGGGTGTTCACTTTATGTGCTTGGCAACAGGCACAACCGGTGACAAATTGGTGAATAAAGGTGCCCATCCTGGGCCACCAATGGTCATGCAAGACCAGGTTCTGGGTGCAGAAGATGCCTCCATGACCTCCTGCCTTGCTTTCATGTAGGGACTGTACAAGGTCCAATTGGGCCAACTCTGGAACATAGAGACAGTGTCGGAAATATAATCTGCCGTCTTCATAGAGCCAGTTGGTGGTGGCGGCCTGAGGGAAAGCTGGGGTGTTGTCATACAGGGCTTCCAAAGCACGGTGTACGACGGGATCAGTGGAGGAGGAGACAGCCATCTTTGAGGCGAGCACGACGTCGAGAGCGCATATGAAGAGATGGTCTGGGAGGAGAGTGGTGGCGATGTTATCGTTTGAAGTGTCAACTTCGTCATGATGTGAGAGTGCATCAGCGGGGCCCATTTGGGTGCCGGGAACATTGTGGTAATGCAGGTCAAAATCCTGCAGGAACATAGCCCACCGGGCCTGTCACTGGGAGAGTTTCTGGGGTTGACGGAAGTACGTCAAATTCTTGTGGTCAGTGATGACCGTTACGGGATGGCCAGTGCCACAGAGATAATGTCGCCACTCTTCGAGGGCATGAATGACAGTGAGTAACTCTCGATCATAGATATTGTAGTTTCATTCAGCCAAAGAGAGGGTTTTAGATAAGTAAGCACACAGGTGGAGGTTTCCGTTGCTGTCATTCTGCATGAGTACTGCTCCAGTGGCAGTAAGGGAGGTGTCCATCATAATGGTAAAGGGTTTGGTGGTATTGGGCATTGCAAGCACAGGCTGCTGTAGGAAGGAGGACTTGATCTTCTGGAATGCTGGTTCACAGGTGGGGGTCCAATCCCATTTGGCTCCTTTCTTCATAAGATCATGGAGTGGGTGGGCGATCGCAGAGAAGTTCGTGATGAATCTATGATAAAAATTGCAGAATCTGATAAATGATCGGACTGCTTTAACGTTGGTAGGGGAGTTCCATTCTTTAATGGTGTGGAGTTTAGTGGGGTCCATCTTGACCTGTCCTTCCTTGACAACCATACCAAGGTATTCAACTTTGGCAGCGTTGAAGGAGCATTTCTCAAGCTTTAGGGAAAGCTTGTGTTTGCAGAGTCATTCCAGGATTCGTCAGGTTCTTCCTTCGTGAACAGTGGCATCTTTTGAATGGATAAGGAGGTCGTCCATGTAGATGACGAGCCATCCTTCTGCCATGAGATCACCAAAGATATGGTCCATGAGGGCCTGGAACGTGGCATGGGAATTATAGAGCCCGAAGAACATGACTGTTGGTTCGAACAGTCTGAATGGCATAATGAACGCAGCCTTCCATCGATCATTGGGTTTGATCAGGACATTGTTGTACCCCCATTGGATATCCATCTTGGTAAAGACGGTTGATCTTTTGAGGCAATCGACAAGGTCTGAGATAAGAGGAAGGGGTAGGCGTTTTTTACCATATGGGAATTAAGATAATGGTAGTCCTGACATGGGCAGAGGGAGCCATCTTTCTTTGGTATGAAGAAGAATGGAGCCGCTTGCAGGGACTTTGATGGGGTAATCTTTCCCGAAGCGAGATGTTCATCAACAAACGCCTTACAGGCTTCAGCTTCCTTTGGGTTCATGGGGTAAGCCTTAGTGACTTTTGGCATGAAGTCCTTATTGAGGTCGATGGCATGGTCGAAGTTTCGAGAGGGAGGAAGTTCATCAATCATCTTTTTCTCAAAGACGTCGGCAAAGTCTTTGTAAGCATCAGGTAGTGCTACCTTGGGCTTTTCTTCTTTCATGGCACGATCGGTGGAGAGGGTGGTGCGGCATATGGGGTATGCGTCCTGAGCACTTTGCTCTACACATTTCTTCCAGAGACGAGCTGTTTTTGTGTCCAGATCTAGGTCAAGATATCGCACTAGGTATCTCTGGGCAACGCTTTGGGGTGAGTCATGATGGGGTTTCTTTGGTTGGTTAGGGATTTCTACTTTCCCAGTGGTCCAATCGATGATGGGGTTGGCTTCGTGAAGCCAGGGGAGTCCCAAGATGACATTTTCTTTTCCGCAGTTGAGAACAAGGAAATCTCGTTTCTCCTCAATTTCACCAATGTGGATGAATAGGGTGGTTTTGTAGCATATTATGCCTCCTTGGTTAGACATTCCATCTACATTCTGAGCTTTTAGCAGTTTTTGGAGTCGCTCCATTGGGAGCTTCCTTCGTTTGACCAAGTCTTGGTCAATAAAACATCCTGTAGCACCGCTATCTATTAGTGCAGTGACATTGACAATTTGCGCATTCTCCCGTGCATATAGCAAAAGTGGAATTTGAATCGATTGGGCATGTCTATCTGATACAAATATGGGAGCAATGACTTGAGGAGGAGAAGGCGTCGAAACTTCCCTCCTATTTAAAAATCCTTTGGCCATTCATCAGCTACTACCGTTGCTGCAATGGTTTCTTTATCCTCTTCATCTTCCTCGAAGCAGGCTTTGAGTACTTTGAGTACCTCATCTTGAGGTACATTTCTTTTTCTAAGCTCTTCAACGTATTGTCCCATAGGGGTGGGACGAGGAGTTGCTGGAGCGGGGGTGTATGTGGCCCTTATTCTCTGTGGGTTGCGAGGCAGGCAGGAAGGTCCAGATGGTCCAGATCAGCAGAGATGGTTGGAAGAGTGACAGCCCACTTGATGACAAACAAAGCACTTGTTGTCCTTCATGTAGGCAGTGTGTTGAATGGGAGTGAGATGGATGGTGTTGACGTCCATCACATTTGGATCTCGTCAAGGGCAGGAGGACCCTTGGTTAAAGGGGATAAAGGCCCTTCCGGCCGAGAGATCATCGATGCGACGGATCTGAGAGTGGAACTGAGATGCTTTCTCAATCCATCCAGCAAGGGTGGTGGGAATGGTTTCAATGGAGAGGACCATCCTAGAGATGCAGGGGTGGAGACCTTTGATGAACCACTCGATAAGAGCGTTCTGGTCTGCTATCTTGGTTTTGGCGGTGAGCAACTGGAATTCTGAGACATAGTTCTCGAATCTGTTCTTCTTGTCTCTGAAATCTTGCCTGAGATTTCCCATTTCTATACAGGCTCAGGTGGACACATCATAGGGCACAAAAGCGGCTTTGAACATGTCGAAAAACTTGTTGAAGGTCTTATCTCCTTCTGGTACTGTGGTATTGGCGACCTTGAGGTACCATCCTTCTGCAAAGTCCTATCCACGTCCTTTGCTCATCTTGTTGAGACACGTGAGGAGTTTCGCCTGGTCGTTATAGAGACCAGTGTTCATTTGAAAGTATGCCTTCATGGCAAGGATCCATCAGCTAGCCTCAGTGGCCTTGCCAGAAAAGTCATCAGGTAGACCAGCCTTTATTTCTGAGGTGTGGGTTGACATGTCTGGTTTGTCATCGCTAACATTGGGTAGGGTGATGTCCTTGTCACGTGGTGGGAGAGGTGTGGTGATAACACGGGGTGTGGGGAAGTTGGCGGGATGAGAGTATTAGTCGGGCTGATAGTGGTAATCAGTTCCTTCTGTAGATATGGAGTAGATGGGAGATGGGGAGCAGGACGGGGTGTGGATGTTGCAACGGAAAGAAATGTTGGGCAGAGGGGAGTGGCTTTACTGTGTAATAGCAGAAGTGGAAGTTCAGCTAGTTCTTTTGTTACCCTGATGCGCAAGAAACCTAGTCTGAGAGCTGGCACTCAAGTGTAGCCAGAGGACACAAGGATGTGTAGAGAAACTCAGACTCTAAGTGCTGTTACACTTGGTCCGGGTAGGAACGAGCATAGACTTGGATAAGGTCTGGGTCAAGGGTTCTGGTCAAGACGAAGTCAAGGTGACGACGTCGAGAGTTCTGGATAGGGCCGAGACAACGTCACAGAGACGAAGTCAAGGGTTCTGAGTTCTTGGTGAGACGAAGAAGGACTGCAAGAGACAGACTCAAGCAGCGAGTACAAGGAAAGAGGTAGAATTCCCAAGTAGATCTAGTCTGAAGTATAGGGTAGTCTACTGGGTGTTTTTATACTGTCAAGGCTGCGCACGGACCATGCTGAATAAGGAAAGAAAGCTATGGCGTGATAAATGCTAAAGATAGGATGAGAATCCTATGGAACGTTGTAGAACAACGTAGAAAGAATAAGAAGGTTCCAGGTTGTGCCGGATTAGTCATCCAAGTAGAGGATTCGTAAGTAAAAGAAAGAAATAGGGGCGAATCGTAACATTACCCCCTTTGTACACTGAAAAATACCACTTTGTCAAGTAAACGGAAGTAAGAGTAAAGAGGAGGTAGTGAAGTCAATTTAATCTTCTTCCCAGACCTCGCTGATAGAGTCTTCCACATCTTGTGGGACTGGGAGGGGAAGTTGATTGGTGAGTTCTTGTTGATGAACTCGATCGGCTTCAGTAAGCCATTCCTCCATGACTGGGTTCCAACCAGACGCAGTGACGGGTTGTTCGGGAGAGAAGGCGGATCCAAGGGATCGGTGAGAGCGATGAGAATGTCGGGAGGAGGAGGAGGACGAGGAGGAGGGAGGAGATGGGGCTCCACGATGACAACAACCAGAGTTGTTGACGGGGCATAAAGCCTGGATATGATAGGGGGCCCAATTGCAGCAACTGGGGCATTGGTAATACCTGCAATCAATCCACTGGTGCCCTAGCCGGTGGCAGGCAAAGCAAGCTTCATGGTAGCGGTAGTGGGAGACCGGAAGGGGGTCATCGGGTCAGTCAATGGCTTCGACACGTTCGAGAGCATAGCGTTCCTCGGGTAAGAGGGGGGAGGACGAGGCGGATGGTGCAGGGACAGGGAGTATGGGGGAGACTGGAGCAGCAGTGGATGCTTCTAGGGCTGCTGCGTCGGCTTCAACGATGAGGTCCATGGCGTCCAGTTGGCCTAGAGCCAGGAGGATGGCCCTTCGTTGGTCTATGCGAATATGATTTAATAGGGTAGTGGCGGGGGCGAGCTGAGGATGGTGGGTGGATACAAAATTGATCCAGGCGTTGAGCCTGGCATTGTCGTGGTACGCCTTGATTAAGGCATGGATGGCGGAATCAGTGTCTACGAGGTTGTCTATGGAGGTGGTGAGGCGGCTGTCAGAGAGGATGAGCCCCATAAGGTCAAGGCTGGGTTCGTCGGCAGGGAGATGGGTACGATGAGCGAGCAGAGGGGCAACGAAGTTTCGGGCATTGGAGCAGGTGAGGACACGAGGACGAAGGATTGGGCGAGCCATAACACCAGGAGTAGGCGGTACAAATGTGTTTGTGGGAGAGGTTGGACTTAGGAGGGAAGACCTTTGGTCGAACCTTTTTATAATCCTCTAAGACGTCTTTGGCACTTCCTAAGTTCCGTTTGGGTTCCCAGGAGTTGTCGGACGTGGGATATCCTTTCCATTTAATTAGGAATTCTCGTCTGGACGGAGTTCCGCGATGTCATAAGACGGCTTCCACTTCGTAATGTTCCTCGCCTTGTATTAGGTCAGGCGGTGGTAGAGGGAAGTTCAGGCCATGTTCGGAGTTCTCCTTGTATGGAGATAGAAGGGAGGCGTGGAACGTGTTGTGGATTCTCCACGTTTTAGGGAGGCGGAGTCTGTAGGTGATCGGGGATAGGATGTCGGAGATGGTGAAAGGTCCTTCTTGTTTTAGAGCAAACTTTGGGTTTTCTATGTTTCGGTGGAGATTGCGAGCTTCCAGCCATACTTTGTCTCCTTTTTGAAATGGAGTGAAGGGTTGTCTAGAGCGAGCTCTCATGACTTGTCTGGCCAGTTCATGAGACGCGAGGGCTTCATTTCGGGCGGAGGAGAGGACTTTGAGACGTTCTTCTACCGCAGGGACGTTGGATTCGGAGATGACCGTAGGAAGGGGACGGGGTTCATATCCCATCATGAGATAGAACGGGGATTGGTTTGTTACGGAATGAGGGCGGTGATTGTGTGTGAGTTCTGCATGGGAAATCATTTCAGCCCATGTCAAAGGGTTGTTTCAACAGAAGATCCGGAGGTAGGTTTCGACTTCTTGGTTGACTCGTTCGGTTTCACCATCAGTCTGGGGGTGGTATGTGGTGGAAAGGGATAGGTTGTAGCCAAGGAGTTTAGCAAGTTGTCTAGCGAAGGCTGAGGCGAACTGGGGGCCTTGGTCGGAGATGATCTTTTCATAAAGTCCAAACCTGGTGTAGACTTTCTTGAAAAAGAGAAGGGTGATGCCTTCTGAGTTGATGGTTTTCTTAGTGGGGCAAAGAATCACCCCCTTAGGAAGCCCATGGTCAACCACGACCAATAGCATGTCAAAGCCCCCAGAAAGGGGAAGATCAGTGATCAAATCGCAGGAGATCTGTTGGAAAGGCCGGGAGGCCAAGGAGGGAATTGGAAGAAGCGGGGGTGTCGTGGGGTGAGTGTTGGCCTTGGCCTGCTGGCATAAGGCACAACCTTCGATGTATTTTCGTACGAATGTCGCTAAGCTGGGCCACCAAAACTCCGTAGCAACGAGTTGGCGGGTTTTCAAATATCCGGGGTGACCGGCAGTCGGGTGATCATGGTGCCGTTGCACAACAGAGCGGCGAAGGTCGGAGTCATCAGGGATGTATACGTGGCCTTGGTAGGTTAGGACGCCCGCGTCGTGTTGCCAGTCGGAAAGTCTGGACCGGAATCAGGCTGGAAGATCCTCCATGCTCTGTAAAGAGGATAGTACGAGGGGATCGGTCGAGGAGGATTGGGAAATCTTATCCCGGAGGGTGGTGTCGATGAGGTTGATGAATAGGTCATCAGGGAGGAGGGTGACATTTGTATTGTTGTCGTCGGCGGCAGGAACGAGGTCCGGTCGTCGGGAGAGGGCATCAGGAGCTGCCAAGTCTTTCCCAGGAATGTGGGAGATCTGGAGGTTGAAGTCGGTGATATCGAGTAGCCAACGGGCTTGGCATCGATTTAGATTCTGGGGTTGTCGGAAATAGGTGAGATTTTTGTGGTCCATAAAGACCTGTACAGGAAAAGGGGATCCGTGGAGATAGTGTCGCCACGTTTTCAGGGCGCGGATAACCGCGAGGAGTTCTCTGTCGTAAATGTCATAGTTTCGTTCAGCTGAGCCGAAGGTCTGGGAGATGTACCCGCAAGGGTGCCATTTGCTGTTAGAATCTGTCTGGAGGAGGACTCCTCCAGTTGCGTATTTCGAGGCATCAGTGGTGATGGCCAATGGTTGGGTGAGGTCGGGCATGCAGAGTACAGGTTGGGAGAGGAAGGCTTCCTTGAGAGCGGAGAACACTTCCTGACAGCGTGGGGACCATTCCCAGGGCATGTTCTTTTTGGTTAGGTCGAGGAGGGGTCGTGCGACGTTGGAGTATGAGGGGATGAACCGGCGATAGAAGTTGGTGAAGCCAAGGAATGAACGGACTTCCTTGACCTTCGTGGGAACAGGCCAGTTGGCAATCCCCTTCAGTTTTACGGGGTCCATGGTGATTTCGCTGGGTTTCATTACCATTCCCAAATATTCGACTTCATCAACTGCGAACTTGCACTTTTCTAGCTTTAGACATAAGTCAAGTTCTTTCATTCATTGGAGAACGCGGTGGGTATGTTCTTCATGGGTCTTCTCATCAGGGGAGAAGATGAGGAGGTTGTCCATGTAGATTACTAGCCATCCTTCGGCTATAAGATTGCGGAAGGAGTCGTTCATGAATCGTTGGAATGTTGGAGGGGAGTTGGTTAGTCCGAAGAACATGACATTAGGTTCGAAGAGTCCTTTGTGGGTGATGAAGGCAGCTTTCCATTGGTCGCCTTCCTTGATTCTGACATTGTTGTACCCCCATCTAACATCAAACTTGGTGAAGACCTTTGCATCTTTCAGTTTGTTGACGAGGTCGGAGATAAGGGGAAGGGGGTATGCGTCTCGGATGGTATGTTCGTTGACGTAGCGATAGTCCTGACAAGGGTGAAGTCCTCCATCCTTCTTTTTGACGAAGAAGAAGGGGGATGCTTGAGGAGATTTCGAAGGTCTAATCTTGCCAGTTTGAAGATTTTCATCAAGGAAGTCTTCGGTTGCTTGCTTTTCGTTGGGGGAAAGGGGATAAACTTTTCCGACTTTCGGAACGAAGGAATCGTTTAGATGAATGGCGTGGTCGTATGGTCTTGATGGGGGAACATGGTCAGTAGCTTCCTTTTCAAAGATGGAAGCGAATTCTGTGTAGGCAGGGGGGAGTACAGGTTTCGGTTTCATTCTTTCGGCTTCTTGGGCCAGTTCGGTAGACCTAGTAATCCTGGTGATTCGTTTGCCAGTATACGTATTTGGAAAATAGCGGGTGGCGGACTTCATGATTCATCTGACATGGTAGTGGGCGACTGCTCGCTCCATATATTCGTCTTCCTCTTCGTATTCGAGGTAGTCAAAGAGTCGGGCCTGTTGAACTTGGTTTAGGTTAACATGATGGGGGATTCGGGCCTTCTTCTTGGTGGTTTTCGAGGCGTAGCTGGCTCGTCCAGCAGCATGGGTAGAGGTTGAGGGATTTATCTAACTTTTCATCAATTTTGACAGTCTTCTTTCTCCAGTCGATTTTCGGGTTGGTGGCTTTCAGCCATGGGTGTCCTAGAATGATGTTTTCACGTCCGAGGTGGAGAACGTGGAGGAAAACTTTCTGTGTGATGGTACTGATTTTAATAAAGAGGGAGGTAGAGAATTTAATGTCTCCTCCTTTGTTCGGGGAGTGGTCGGCATTTCGAGCTTTGATCGGAGAGGGGAGTCGTTCGGTGGGGAGTCTATGTTTCTGGACGAAGTTCCAGTCTATGCATGAAATTTCTGCACCGCTATCAATGAGGGTGGCAGTTTCAACAACTTTCAGGGTGCTGTTCGGGACGATCACCTGCAACAGGAGTTTGATAGAAGCAGATTTTGATTCGTCTACGAATATGGGAGCACATGTTACAAATGATGAGGAGGAGACTTGCATCGAAGAAGTTCCTCCAATTAAAAATCCCTCTTGTTTTTGACGTAGAGGTGAGAGACGAAAGCTTCATCGTCTTCATCATCTGAGTCCTCTACTTCTTCTAACCTGGGGAGGTCTTCATCGTTGCCTTTGGTCACCTCTCTGACCTTCTTTTCACGACTTCCTCCGTTTCGTTGGGCCTGGTCGTGGTTGGGGCAGTCCTTGATAAGTCCTGGCTTGCTACATTTAAAGCAGAGGCCTTTATGTCGGTGTTCTTCCTTCTGGGATGGGGATAGTTTGATAGCGTCCACGTCCATAGCGTTGGGGTCTTTGTCTTCCTTCCTGTTCGAGGAAGGGGTAGTGTCATAGTAATGGTTGGGGCAGTAAGAGGTTTTCTTCCGCTTGTCTTTGTCATGGTGGCGGGCCGCGATGGCATTGGCCTTCTTCTTTTGGCGGGAGAAGAGGAGAGCTTTCTCATACCATTCATCGATAACTGTAGGTACTTTATCCATGGCGTAGATTCACCCAGAGAGAGCAGGGGAGAGTCCTGCCGAAAAATATTCAATGAGGATGGTGTCGTCGGTGGTGCCACTGAGTGCGGCGTTCTTTCTAAAGTCGGCTAGGTATCCAGCCAAGTCGTTGTCCATGCGTAGAGTCCAGAGGTTGGACAGTGCTTCTCCTTTCGAGTCGGAGTTCTTGAATGCTTTGTTGAAGCTGTTAATAAAATCTTTCATTGTCCCGAAGGACGGAGGGGATGCCGTAAGGCAGTTTCATCGATATGTGGTGGCCCAAGAGAGGGCCGATCCTTTCTTCATGTGAGACAACGTGAAGGTGACCTTTTTGTTGTCGTTGTCATATACATCGTTGTTGACTAGTAGGTAGGACTGGACGGCAAGGAGCCATGACTCAGCCTTGTCATAGTCACTGTCAAAGGCGTCGGGGGAACCGATTTTAAGTTCGGTTGCTTTCTGGTGGGACATACTGCTATGAGGTGGGGGTGCGAAGGGTGTGGATGGGGTGAGGATCGGTGTCAGGGTTTCTGGTGAATGGGGTGTCGGAGGGACGGGAAGGTGGAGTGCGGATAGTTCGTGGGCTAAGTGGAGGTCGTCCTCATTTCGGACAGTAGTCTCTTCTTCAGTTCCGATGGGGTAGTCCTCATCGGATTCGGAGGGGTCTGAGGGGGGAGAATTGGCTTCTTCCTCAGAGGAAGGAGGCGGGGGGGAGGATATGCGGAGGTGCGGGTAGCATCTGCCCGAGGGGACAGCGGAGAATCAGTCTGTGTTTCGAGACGTAATGGTGGCTCATGTAGTAGTGGCGGTCGTTTAGTAGAGACTAGATCTTTTGTTACGCTTGGTCCGGGTAGGAACGAGCATAGACTTGGATAAGGTCTGGGTCAAGGGTTCTGGTCAAGACGAAGTTGAGGTGACGACGTCGAGAGTTCTGGATAGGGCCGAGACAATGTCACAGAGATGAAGTCAAGGGTTCTGAGTTCTTGGTGAGACGAAGAAGGACTGCGAGAGACAGACTCAAGCAGCGAGTACGAGGAAAGAGGTAGAATTCCCAAGTAGATCTAGTCTGAAGTACAGGATAGTCTACTGGGTGTTTTTATACTGTCAAGGCTGCGCACAGACCATGCTGAATAAGGGAAGAAAGCTATGGCATGATAAATGCTAAAGATAGGATGAGAATCCTATGGAACATTGTAGAACAACGTAGAAAGAATAAGAAGGTTCCGGGTTGTGCCGGATTAGTCATCCAAGTAGAGGATTCGTAAGTAAAAGAAAGAAATAGGGGCGAATTGTAACACTAATGTAAGTACTACAGAATTCTTCTTGGCTGCATGAAATTTCTTGAACACTGTCCCTGCCCACGTTGTTTGGTCACCAAGGACAAAATCTACAAGCTTGGATCAAAGATAGATAAATGGGTATGCGACAAGAAAGCACACATCAATGATGAGGCATGTTGCTGGTCGATCAAAAACACACACAGGGCGATATTTGAGCTTGGTTGCAGTGTTGTCAGCAAAGCAGTTGAAGGAATCATTGGAGCCAAGTCTCTGGTGCCAACTAGTGTATGTACCACCTATATTCATTGTGTTTACTGATTGTCCTGTTCTCCAGAATGCATTTTCAGCAAAGCTCTCAAAGTTTGGCTTTGACTTCTACTCAATGCTTGTGCCAGACTTCATGCACAAGTTTGAGCTGGGGGTGTGGAAAGCAACACTAATACATCTCATCCACATTCTATATGCAGCCAGGAACAATACTGTGCAGGAACTCAATGCCCAGTAAGTCATATTCAGTTCTATCATACACTATCTTATTGAACTACTAGTTTCCAGCTGGTACCAATGTTTGGATGGGACATCATTTGGAGATTCAGCAGCAATGTCTCGGGGCTCATGAAACTCACAGCAAGGGACTTTGAAGACATTTTATAGGTATGCAATCACTCTTATCAACATTCTTTCTGGGTTCTCACTCATATTTCAATGCACTATCCCTGTATTTGATGGATTGCTTCCCAGTGGTCCTGAGTTCCACAAGCATGTACTGAGCATGTCGATTTCCTCTAGGTGTGATGGTTCACATGCAATAGGAAGTTGAAGACTGGTTGGGCTTTGTGTTGACTTCCCTATGTCAGTTTTTACCCACATGATGAACATGATGCATTTAGATTTATCAACCCATGGCAAGTTGCAGTGTACACCTTATCCCAGCATTTCATTTTGGGCATACCACTGCCTTGTTACTGCCATCAATTGCACATCAGAAGTCTAATAATAATGAAAACTGGGACTGGTATTATGTGAATATGTAAGTATCACGAGTTCTCTGACAATTCTCTAACTAATACTATCCTAGGTTTGTTGACTGCAATATGTTTATGAGGTACCAGGGCAGAGAAGTTGGACACAAATCAATGTGCAAGGCAACGTACTGCCTTCTCAATGACCATGAGAGCCTCGACAGGCAACCTTTCACCTTTGAACATGATCACAATCTATTTGAAGAAGGGTCCGAAGAAAGCAGTGAAAATGAGGTCCTCATGGAAGATTCCAGCAGTACCGAGGAAGAAAGTGGCGAAGAGAGTGATGAAGATGGGTTGGAAATTGAAGATGTTGGTGTTGGAGGTGATGAACAACTGGTTGACAATGATCTTGGCAATGAAATGGAAGAGTATGGATATAGCAGACTAGATTAGGTGCTGGATGATGAGGGAGAGTTGGATGTGGAAATGTCTGGCAATGAAGATGCACTGGGACCAGAGAATGGGGAAGGTCCTAATGGTGAGGTTGAGGATGCTACATTCTGAGTCTCTTTTATTGTTTTGACACATGCACTTTTACTGTAACTAGCTATCATTTTTGTTATGCACAATCAAAGTTATGATTACTGTGCTAGTGCTTGCTAGGTCTTGCTAGATATGGTGTGAAGAACAAATGCAGCATGGTACAGTAAACTAGGTCTTGCAAGACCTAGCAGAATGTGTGTTCAACTCTTGTTCAACTCTACTAGATCTAGAACAGACTAGCTAGGCCTTGCTAGGGCTGTTGGATTCCTCTGAGGCTGTGCTAGGTCTAGCTAGGTTTTGCCACTTTTGCTGATGTTCTTTTGCCATTCATTAGTTGTATAAACCAAAGCAGTGCTAAGTGGATTTGCCTTGCATTTACTTGGACCTCCAGATCTGACACTGTCTGACAATTTGGAAGCCTTCAACCTAGCTTTTTTTAGTACAGTTACAATGCCCTTTTCAGAGTTGACCTCCTTTCACTGTCCATCAGTTGTATAAACCAAAGCAGTCTTGAATGGGCACCAACTGTGTACCTTTAACCTATATGACTTAGATTAGTAATGCTGTGGCTGTGTC
>JBBPTL010000187.1:0-18020 GCA_038094095.1 Boletus putidus
AAGATTTTATTAACAGCTTCGACAAAGCATTCAAGAACTCCGACTCGAAAGGAGAAGCGCTGTCCAACCTCTGGACTCTACGCATGGAAAACGACTTGGCTGGATACCTAGCCGACTTCAGAAAGAACGCCACACTCAGCGGCACCACCGACAACATGATCCTCATTGAATACTTTTTGGCAGGACTTTCCCCTGCTCTCTCTGGGCAAATCTACGCCATGGACAAAGTACCTACGGTTATTGATGAATGGTACGAGAAGGCGCTTCTCTTCTCCCACCAAAAGAAGAAGGCCAACGCTATCGTGGCCCGCCACCACGACAAGGACAAGCGAAAGAAAACCTCGTACCGTCCCAACCATTACTATGACACCACCCCTTCCTCGACCAGGAAAGAAGACAAGGACCCAAACACCATGGACGTAGACGCCATCAAACTATCCCCGTCCCAGAAGGAAGAACACCGACGAAAGGGCCTCTGCTTTAAATGCAGCAAGCCAGGACTTATCAAGGACTGCCCCAACCACGACCAGGCCCGAAGAAACGGAGGAAGTCGCGAAAAGAAGGTCAGGGAGGTGACCAAAGGTGACGATGAAAACCTCCCCAGGTTAGAAGAAGTAGAGGACTCAGACAATGAAGACGACGAAGCTTTCGTCTCCCGCCTCTACGTCAAAAACAAGAGGGATTTTTAATTGGAGGAACTTCTTCGACGCAAGTCTCCTCCTCATCATTTGTAACATGTGCTCCCGTATTTGTAGATGAATCCAAATCTGCTTCTATCAAACTCCTGTTGCAGGTTATCGTCCCGAACAGCACCCTGAAAGTTGTCGAAACTGCCGCCCTCATCGATAGCGGTGCAGAAATTTCATGTATAGACTGGAACTTTGTCCAGAAACACAAACTCCCCACCGAACAACTCCCCTCTCCGATCAAAGCTTGAAACACCGACCACTCCCCAAACAAAGGAGGAGACATTAAATTCTCTACCTCCCTCTTAATTAAAATCAGTACCATCACACAGAAAGTCTTCCTCCATGTTCTCCACCTCGGACGCAAGAACATTATTTTAGGACACCCATGGCTGAAAGCCACCAACCCGAAAATTGACTGGAGAAAGAAAACCATCGAGATCAACGAAAAGTTAGACAAATCCCTCGACCTCTATTTTACCCATGCCGCTGGATGAGCCAGCTATGCCTCCAAAACCACCAAGAAAAAGGCCCGAATCCCCCATCATGTTAACCTAAACCAAGTCCAACGGGCCCAACTTTTCGACTACCTTGAATATGAAGAAGAAGATGAATATACGGAGCGAGCAGTCGCCCACTACCATGTTGGATGAATCATGAAGTCCACCACCCGCTATTTCCCAAATACATATACTGGCAAATGAATCGCCAGGATTACTAGGTCCACTGAACTGGCCCAAGAAGCCGAGAGAATGAAACCGAAACCCGTACTCCCTCCTGCCTACGCAGAATTCGCTTCCATCTTTGAAAAGGAAGCCACCGACCACGTTCCCCCATCCAGACCATACAACCACGCCATCCATCTAAACGACTCCTTCGTTCCATAAGTTGGAAAGGTCTATCCCCTCTCTCCCGATGAAAAGCAAGCGACCGAAGACTTCCTCGACGAAAATCTTCGAACTGGCAAGATTAGACCCTCGAAAACCCCCCAAGCATCCCCCTTCTTCTTCGTCAAAAAGAAGGATGGAGGACTTTGCCCTTGTCAAGACTATCACTATGTCAACAAACATACCATCCGAGACGCATATCCCCTTCCCCTTATCTCCGACCTCGTCGACAAACTGAAAGACGCAAAGGTCTTCACCAAGTTCGACATTAGATGGGGATACAACAACGTCAGAATCAAGGAAGGCGACCAATGGAAAGCCGCCTTCATCACCCACAAAGGACTCTTCAAACCAAATGTCATGTTCTTCGGACTGACCAACTCCCCTCCGACATTCCAACGATTCATGAACGACTCCTTCCGCGATCTTATAGCCGAAGGATGGCTAGTAATTTACATGGATGACCTCCTTATCTTCTCCCCTGACGAGAAAACCCACGAAGAACATACTCGTTGCATTCTTCAACGCATGAAAGAACTGGACTTGTTTAAAACTAGAAAAGTGCAAGTTCGCAGTCGATGAAGTCGAATATTTGGGAATGGTAATGAAACCAGGCGAAATTGCTATGGACCCCGTAAAGCTGAAGGGAATTGCTGACTGGCCCATTCCCACGAAGGTCAAGGAAGTCCGTTCCTTCCTTGGCTTCGCCAACTTCTATCGCCGGTTCATCCCCTCATACTCCAACATCACACAACCCCTCCTCGACCTAACCAAAAAGAACATGCCCTGGGAATGGTCCCCACGCTGTCAGGAAGCGTTCTCCACTCTCAAGGAAGCCTTCCTCTCCCAACCTGTACTCCGCATGCCTGACCTCACCCAACCATTTGCCATCACCACCGACGCCTCGAAATATGCAACCGGAGGAGTCCTCCTCCAGACAGATTCTAACGGCGAATGGCACCCTTGCGGGTACATCTCCCAGACCTTCAGCTCAGCCGAAAGAAATTATGATATTTACGACAGAGAACTCCTTGCGGTTATCTGCGCCCTGAAAATGTGGCGACACTATCTCCACAGATCCCCATTTCCTGTACAGGTCTTTACGGACCACAAGAACCTCACCTATTTCCGACAACCCCAAAATCTCAATCGACGCCAAGCCCGTTGGCTACTTGATATCACCAACTTCGACCTCCAGATCTCCCACATTCCTGGGAAAGACTTGGCAGCTCCTGATGCCCTCTCCCGACGACTGGATCTCGTCCCCACTGACAACAACAACAATACCAACGTCACCCTCCTCCCTGATGACCTATTCATCAACCTCATTGACACCACCCTCCGGGATAAGATTTCCCAATCCTCCTCAACCGACCCTCTCGTACTGTCCTCTTTACAGAGTATGGAAGATCTTCCTGCCCGATTCCAGTCTAGACTCTCCGACTGGCAACATGACGTGGGCGTCCTGATCTACCAAGGCCGTGTCTACATCCCTGATAACTCCGACCTCTGCTGCGCTGTTGTACAACGGCACCACGATCACCCGACTGCCGGTCACCCCAGATATTTGAAAACCCGCCAACTTGTTGCTGCGGAGTTTTGGTGGCCTGGATTGGCGACATTTGTACGAAAATACATCGAAGGTTGTGCCTTATGCCAGCAGGCCAAGGCCAACACTCACCCCACAACACCTCTGCTTCTTCTGATTCCCTCCTCGGCCTCCCAGCCATTCCAACAGATCTCCTGTGACCTGATCACCGACCTCCCCCTCTCCGGGAGCTTTGATACGCTATTGGTCGTGGTCGACCATGGGCTTACTAAGGGGGTAATTCTTTGCCCCACTAAGAAAACCATCGACTCAGAAGGCATCGCCCTTCTCTTTTTCAAGAAAGTCTACGCCAGATTCGGACTTTACGAAAAGATCATCTCTGACCGAGGCCCCCAGTTCGCCTCAGCCTTCGCCAGACAACTGGCCAAGCTCCTTGGCTACGACCTATCCCTTTCCACCGCATACCACCCCCAGACTGACGGCGAAACTGAATGAGTTAACCAAGAAGTCGAAACCTACCTCCAGATCTTCTGCGGGAATAACCCTTCTACATGGGCCGAAATGATCTCCCACGCAGAATTCGCACACAATCACTGCCCTCATTCCGTAACAAACCAATCCCCATTCTATCTCATGATGGGATATGAACCCCATCCCCTTCCTACGGTCATCTCTGAATCCAACGTCCCCGCGGTAGAAGAACACCTTAGAGTCCTCTCCTCCGCCTGTAACGAAGCCCTCGCATCTCATGAACTGGCCAGACAGGTCATGAAAGCCCGCTCAAATAGACCTTTCACCCCATTCCGGAAAGGAGACAAGGTGTGGCTGGAGGCCCGCAACCTCCGACAGAACATTGAAAACCCCAAATTCACACTCAAACGAGAAGGACCTTTCACTATCTCTGACGTCCTATCCCCAATCACCTACAGACTCCGCCTCCCTAGAATGTGGAAAATCCACAACACATTCCACGCCTCCCTTCTATCTCTGTACAAGGAGAATTCCGAACACGGTCCGAACTTCCCTCTACCTCCGCCTGACCTAATACAAGGCGAGGAACATTACGAAGTGGAAGCTGTCTTACGACATTGCGGAACTCCGTCCAGATGAGAATTCCTGATCAAATGGAAAGGATATCCCACGTCTGACAACTCCTGGGAACCCGAACGGAACTTAGGAAGCGCCAAAGATGTCTTAGAGGATTATAAAAAGGTTCAACCAAAGGTCTTCCCTCCCAAGTCCAACCTCTCCCACAAACATATTCGAACTGCATACTCCTGGTGTCATGGCTTGTCCAATCCTCCATCCCCGCGTTCTCACCCACTCAAACGTTAGAAACTTTGTCGCTCCCCCTCTCGCTCATCGTACCCATCTCCCTGCCGACGAACCCAGCCTTGACCTTATGGGGCTCATCCTCTCTGACAGCTGCCTCGCCACCTCCATAGACGCCCTCATAGACACCGACTCCGCCATCCACGCCTTAATCAAGGCGTACCGCGACAACACCTGGATCAATTTTGTATCCACCCACCATCCTCAGCTCGCCCCCACCACTACCCTATTAAACCATATCCGCATAGACCACCGAAGGGCCATTCTCCTAGCCCTAGACCAGCTGGACACCATGGACCTCGTTGTTGAGGCCGACGCAGCAGCCCTAGAAGCATCCACTGCCGCTCCAGTCTCCCCCATACTCCCTGTCCCCGCACCATCCGCCTCGTCCTCCCCCCTCTTACCTGAGGAACGCTACGTGCTCGAACACGCTGAAGCCATTGACCGACCCGACGACCCCCTGCCGGTCTCTCACTACCGATACCATGAAGTGTGCTTCGCATGTCATCGGTTAGGCCACCAACAGATAGATTGTTGATATTATCAATGCCCAGGCTGTCGCAACTGGGCCCCTCATCATATCCAAGCCCTCTGCCCCGTCAACAACTCTGGACGTCGCCACCATGGAGCTCCGTCTCCCCCCTACTCTTCATCATCATCTTCCTCTCGATGTTCTCGTCGCTCCCGCCAATCCCTTGGGTCCGCCTTCTCCCCTGAACAACCCATCACCGAGTCCGGTTGGAACCCAGTCATGGAAGCATGGCTTACCGAAGCCGATCGGGTTCATCAACAAGAACTCGCCAGTCGCTCTCCCCTTCCAATCCCGCAAGACGTCGAAGACGCCATCAGCGAAGTGTGGGAAGAAGATTAGTGGATATTGTTGTCCCCTTTTCCTTCCGTTCTTATTTTTCGTGTATTTTGACAAGTGGTACTTTTCAGTGTACAAAGGGGGTAATGTTATGATTCGCCCCTATTTATTTTCTTTACTTACGAATCCTTTACTTGGATGACTAATCCGGCACAACCCGGAACCTTCTTATTCTTTCTACGTTGTTCTACAATGTTCTATAGGATTCTCATCCTATCTTTACCATTATCACGCCATCGCTTTCCTCCCTTATTCAGCATGGTCTGTGCACAGCCTTGATAGTATAAATATGCCCAGTAGACTACCCTGTACCTCAGACTAGATCTACTTGGGAATTCTATCTCTTTCCTCGTACTCGCTGCTTGAGTCTGTCTCTCGCAGTCTTTCTTTGTCTCACCAGAACTCAGAACCCTTGACTTCGTCTCTGTGATGTTGTCTCGGCCTTATCCAGAACTCTCAACATCGTCACCTCGACTTCGTCTTGACCAGAACCCTTGACCCAGACCTTATCCAAGTCTACGCTCGTTCCTACCCGGACCAAGCGTAACACATTTAAGCCCAAGAAAGGTCATATCATACCCCTCTCCTCCACTGAACAGGAAGAAGTTTCTGTGTTCATCAATGACCAAATGAAGAAGGGCTATATTCGTCCATCCAAATCGCCGCAAATGTTTCCGGTGTTCTTCGTGCCTAAGAAAGATGGCCGAAAGAGAATGGTACAGGATTACCATTACCTAAACGAACACACGGTTCGAAATAATTATCCACTGCCCTTGATTGTGCAGTTGGTAGATAAACTCAAAGGAGCAAAGCTCTTTACCAAAATGGATCTCAGATGGGGATACAACAATGTTTGCATCAAAGATGGTGACAAATGGAAGGCCACATTCGTATGTTTCAGGGGTGCTTACGAACCCCTTGTTATGTATTTCGGCTTATGCAATTCCCCGGCCACGTTCCAAGCGATGATGAATGAGATCTTCGCAGATATGGACGATGTGGTGGTTGTCTATATCGACGACCTAATGATATTCACCAAAACAGATGATCCTATAGAACACGACAGGATTGTAAAAGAAATCCTAAAATGGCTAGAGGAGAATGATCTCTTCATTAAGCTAGAAAAATGCGTTTTCCATGCTACAGAAGTCGAATTCCTTGGTATGATCATAGGAAAAGACGGAATTAAAATGGATCAAACGAAGGTCCAAGCAATCTTAGAATGGCCAGCCCCCAGGAACGTTAAAGGCATTAGGAGCTTTTTAGGTCTTGCCAACTTTTACCGAAGGTTTATTAAAGATTACGCGAAAGTCACATGTCCTCTTAATGATCTATTGAAGAAAGATCAAACCTTCGAATGGCTTGAAGCTCAGCAGGTTGCGTTTGACACACTTAAGCACTGCTTTACCACCGCCCCTGTCCTGGCATTCCCAGATAACGATTGCCAATTCTGCCTAGAAACTGATGCCTCAGATTTTGCCACTGGTGCTGTACTATCTATAGAAAAAGAATCAAAGTGGCACCCCGTTGCTTACATGTCGCACAGTATGTCTCCACAAGAACGGAACTATCCCATCACAGATAAGGAGATGCTGAGCATCATCCATGCTTTGGAATTATGGTGGCACTATCTCGAAGGAGCTAGGCAATTTGAGGTCTGGAATAACCACACCAATTTACAGTATTTTATGAAAGCACAGGATCTTAACCGATGCCAACCTAGATGGCAGCAGTTCCTGACATGTTTCAATTATGTGTTTGTTTATAAGCCTGGCGCTACCAATATGAAAGCCAATGCCCTATCACGCCGTGAGGATCACACAGTAGGTGTTACAGACATTTCTTTTCCTTCACTTTACTACGATTGGGACCTAGTCTTCGGACTACAGCTGCATGGGGGATGACCCCTATGTATCGTTATGCTCACATCATCTTACCTTACATCAGCATTCCCTTCAACTTCTTCTAGAATGTTCCATTTGCTACGATCCAGACTTCTTGCGGGTAGCGCCGCTCATCCTTATATATCCACATGGTCCGTGTATGATACACAGCCGCATGGTCTGTGCACCATTCCCAACCCTATATAAAGGGTCATATTCTGTACATGTATTCCTTAGCTAGTTCTACGCACTTCGTCCTAGCAATCTAGTCTCTTTCCAGATCTCTTGTGTGCGCACTTGAGTCTGAGTTTCCCTTCACTTCCAAAGTGTCCTCTGGCTACACTCTGAGTGCCAGCTTCAGACTAGGTTCTACGCGCGTCAGCGTTATTTGTATCGTTTCACGTTACAAAAGAACTAGCTCTACTTCCGCTTCTGCTATTACGCAGTAAAGCCGCACCCCTCTGCCCATCATTTCGCGCCGTCGCCAAATCCGCGTACCGTCCCACTCCCCATCCCCCACACCATCCGAATACCTCTCAAACGCTCCTACCCCAAGGACCATTCCTACCATCCTCCCACCCCTAGACAAAGATATCACCTTACCCGGTGACGACGACTTTGATATGGCAACCCGAACAGCCGAGATTAAAGCTGGTTTACCCGATGACTTTTCCGGCAAGGCAAACGATGCTAGCCGATGGATGCTGGCCATGACAGCCTACTTTACGATGAACACCGCTCACTATAACAAGCTCGCCAAGATCCTCACGTGCCTAAACAAAATGAGCAAAGGACGTGGACAGGACTTCACTGAAGGCTGGTATATTAAACTAGCAGATGAAGCCGTCTCAGATGAAGACAAAATGTTCACGAAATTCCTCGACGCGTTCCGCCAGGCTTTTATACCTTATGATGTGTCAGCCAGAGCCCATATCGAAATGGGAAATCTCAGGCAGGATTTTAGGAATCGGAAGGAGGGATTCGAGAACTATGTCTCGGAGTTCCAGCTCCTAGCCGCCAAAACCAAGATCGCCGATCAGAATGCGCTGATCGAGTGGTTCATCAAAGGACTTCACCCCCGCATCTCCCAGATGGTCCTATCCGTCGAAACAGTACCCACCACCCTCCAAGGATGGATTGAGAAATCCTCTCAATTCCATTCCCAACTTCGTCGCATCGACAATCTCTCGGCTGGAAGGGCCTTTATCCCTTTTAACCAAGGGTCCTCCCACCCTCGACGAGACCCAAATGCAATGGACGTTGATGCAGTCTGCCTCACCCCGGTACAGCATGCCGCTTATATGAAAGACAACAAGTGCTTTGTATGTCACCAAGTAGGCTGCCGCTCCTCCAACCACCCCCGTCGACCAGGATCGTCCGCACCTCCCCGCCCGCCTCGCAATCTGCAGAGAATAAGGGCCGCATACACCCCTGCTCCAGCAACTCCCAAGCCCTCCCCCATGGGCCAATACGTTGATGAGCTTAGAAAGAGAAATGTACCTCAGGAAGAGGTACTTAAAGTATTGAAAGCCTGCTTCGAAGAAGACGAGGCAGATAAAGAAACCGTTGCAGCAACGGAAGTGGCCGAAGAATGGCCAAAGGATTTTTAGAAAGGAGGGAAGTTTCGACGCCTTCTCCTCCTCAGATCATTGCTCCTGTATTCGTATCTGATAGAAAAGCACAATCAATTCAAATCCCTTTGTCTTTATATGCACGGGAGAATGCACAAGTCGTCAACGTCACTGCACTAATCGACAGCGGCGCCACAGGTTGTTTCATTGACCGAGACCTGGTCAAACGAAGGAGACTCCCAATGGAGCGACTCCAGAAACCATTAAAAGCTCAGAATGTGGACGGAACATCCAACCAAGGAGGCGTCATACGCCACAAAACTACTCTATTCGTCCACATTGGAGAGATCGAAGAAAAACAAGATTTTCTTGTCCTCAACTGTGGGAAAGAAAACATCATCCTAGGACTCCCCTGGCTTCGCGAAGCCAACCCCATCATTAATTGGTCTACTGGGAAAGTAGAAATCCCAAACCAACCAAAGAAACCCCGCCACGATTCCCCCCAAAGCCTCGCCCAGAGATACCTGGTGCGATACCTGGACCTAGACCCAGACGCCAAGACAGCTCGCCTCTGGAAGAAATGCGTAGAGCGAAGTGCTCAAAACGCATACCCCATACGCCGCACCACCCTCTCCACCGATCTTGCTATGAAAGAAGAAAAGCCCAAGGTAGTACTACCTGACGCTTACAAGGACTTTGCCGACGTCTTTGAGAAAAAGACGATCGATGAACTTCCCCCTTCCCGAAACTTCGATCATGCCATCAACCTCAACAAAGACTTTACCCCGAAAGTCGCCAAGGCTTACCCACTAAATCCAAAGGAAGCTGAGGCCTGCAAAGTGTTCATCGATGAACATCTCACTTCCGGGAAAATTACCCCATCAAAGTCCCCACAAGCCACACCATTCTTCTTCGTACCAAAGAAAGATGGTTCCCTACGCCCCTGTCAAGATTACTGTTACCTCAACTCCCATACGGTAAAGAATGCCTACCCCCTTCCCCTCATCTCAGACCTTGTGGATCACCTCAAGGGATCGTCCGTTTTTACCAAAATGGACATCCAATAGGGCTACAATAACATCCTAATCAAACCAAACGATCAATGGAAGGCCATGTTCATTACGCCATTCGAATTATTCGAACCAACGGTCATGTTCTTCAGGCTTTGTAATTCCCCCGCTACGTTCCAGGCACTCATGGACCATATTTTCGGCAATCTCATGGCAGAAGGATGGCTCGTCATTTACATGGACGACCTCCTCATCCACTCTAAGGACACCGCTGTCCATGAAGAACGAACCCGACGAGTCCTGGAACGACTCAGAGAACACAAGCTTTTCTTAAAGCTCGAGAAATGCTCCTTCAACATGGCAGAAGTAGAATATCTAGGCATGGTCGTCAAAGAAGGACAGGTCAAGATGGACCCCACCAAGCTCCACGCCATCGAAGAGTGGAACTCCCCCACTAGTGTGAAAGCAGTCCGATCGTTTATCGGCTTCTGCAACTTTTATCGCAGATTCATTATGAACTTCTCTGCGATTGCTCGCCCGCTCCACGATCTTACGAAGAAAGGAGCCACATGGAATTGGACCCCCACCTGTGAACAAGCGTTCCAGAAAATCAAGTCCTCCTTCCTGCAACAGCCGGTGCTTGCAATGCCCAACACCACCAAACCCTTTACTGTCATGACTGACGCCTCCCTCACTGCTACTGGAGCAGTATTAATGCAGAATGATGGCAATGGAAACCTCCATCCGTGTGCCTATTTATCCAAAACTCTTTCCTCCGCGGAGCGCAACTACAATATCTATGATTGCGAGTTGCTTGCCGTCATACACGCCCTTGAGGAGTGGCGTCATTATCTCTGAGGCACTGACCACCCCGTAACGGTCATCACTGACCACAAGAACTTGACGTACTTCCGACAGCCCCAAAAACTCTCCTGTCGCCAAGCTTGATGGGCGATGTTTCTGCAGGATTTTGACCTGCACTACCACAATGTTCCCGGCACCCAGATGGGCCCCACCAATGCGCTCTCTCGTCGCGATGAGGTGGATACCTCTAACAATAATACTGCCACCACGCTCCTCCCCGACCACCTCTTCGTCCGGGCCCTTGATGTTGCCCTTGCCTCCAAGATGGCCGTCTCTTCTTCCACCGACCCCATTGTGCAGCGCGCTCTGGACGCCTTGTACGACAACACCCCCGGCTTCCCTCGGGCCGCCGCCACCGACTGGCTCTACGAGGATGGCAAGTTATACTTCCGCCATCGCCTCTACGTTCCGGAACCGGCCCGATCGGACCTTGTGCGATCCTTACATGAAAGTGAGGCAGGCGGCCATGGCGGCATCTTCCGCACCCAGAATTTGGTCTCGCGCAACCACTGGTGGCCCGGCATGGGTACCTTCATTCGCCGATTTGTCACCGGTTGTGCCCGCTGCCAGGCGCATAAGGTAAACACTCATCCCACGGTACCCTCCCTCACACCACTCCGCAGCGAGGCCACCCATCCCTTCCAACAAGTCTCCGTTGATTTCATCACGGATCTCCCCGTTTCCCAGGGTTTTAATTCCGTCATGGTCATGGTCGACCATGGCCTTACAAAGGGGGTAATTATCCTCCCGTGTCACAAAACAATAGACGCTGCGGGCGTCGCTAAGCTCTTTTTTGAACAAGTCTTCACTCGTTTCAGTCTTCATGACCGCTGCATCTCCGATCGAGGCCCACAATTCGCCTCTGCCTTTGCCAGAGAACTCTCCCGCCTCCTAAAATACAACCTTGCCCTCTCCTCCACATACCATCCGCAGACCGATGGAGAAACGGAACGAGTTAACCAAGAACTCGAAACCTACCTCTGCATCTTTTGTGATGGAAGACCCGACAAATGGGCAGATCTCCTCCTGATGGCTGAATTTTCCCATAATGCCACCGTCCATTCCGTCACGGGAAAATCCCCCTTCTCCCTTATCCTCGGATATGAACCTAGAGCTTATCCACCAATGGGAAAGACATTCCTCCCTGCCCTAGAAACCCATCTCACGGAACTTACGGAAAGCCGTTCAGAAGCCCTTGCTGTGCATGAAAAAGCCCAGCGGAGTATGAAAGAGCGGATCACATCAAAGTTCCACCCGTGGAAAGTTGGAGACAAGGTGTGGTTAGAAGGACGGAACCTACGCCTTAGGTACCCATCAAAGAAGTTCGCTCCCAGAAGGGAAGGACCTTTTGAGATAAGCAAAGTTATCTCCCCCGTTGCCTTCCGTCTCTGCCTTCCCCCCACTTGGAAGATACATGACGTCTTCCACGCATCCCTCTTATCGTCCTACTGGGAGACTCCCGAACACGGACCCAATTACACGAACCCTCCGCCGGACACTATAGACGGAGATGAGGAATACGAAATAGAGAAAGTTCTGTCACACTGTGGCACCAAGGCACGAAGGCAGTACCTAGTATCCTGGAAAGGATACTCCGCAGCAGAAAATACGTGGGAACCAGAAGGAAACCTCAAACATGCGCAAAGCCTCCTTCGCGCTTATAAGTTCAGGAATCCAAAAGACTTCCCCCAGTTCCCCCGCTAAACCATCATGTCCATCCCCACTACCAACCCTGCCCCTGCCCCTGCCAGAGCCCCAGACATCCCCATCCACTCAGTCCATCTCCCTCCATTTGCCCGTCGTGTCCTCTTCGCTACCATCCTTGAAAACCCTGTCGCCACTTTATCCATTGAGCGCATTCCATCATTTATCAATAATCCAACCCTCCGGCACCTTGCGTGCCTTTATCGCAGCTACACCTTAGCGCGTAATATTCATACTATGCTTTGCCCGGATGGGTTACCCCCGGGCTACACCGCCACCCTAGAGCGAGTGCTCTCCGAAGCCCGCACCATGACCCTGGACCTTTTGTTTGAAGAAGGGTTCAGAAGGATTGTCAACGAGATCGTGCCAGGCACGGTTCTCCACATCCTTCAACCTATTCTCCTCAGTCTGTTGACCGTCCAATGGTCCATTTACTTTTCACAAACCCCTGTTCGAAACCCTGTGGCGTTAGCACCACCACCACCACCAGTATACCCTCCTGCTGATAACTCCCCCGCGCCCACGCCAGTCCCTGCCCCAGTGGTAAACTCTCCACGCTACCAACCCCGCCCCATTTCTCCCACTCCTCCCACGCTCGTTGCCAGTCCTGCCCCCACCACATCCTCTCTCGAGTCCTTTCGGACCAGCCTCGATGAGCCCACCCCAGGAATCAGGCAGCAGCCTCAGGTTGCTCGTCGAGGCGGCCGTCTTCCGGCTCACGGAGCTCGAACGAGACAGACTCTCTTAGAGCTGAAGCCTTATCCAGAGGAGGGACCCCCGTGCTCAATGCCCCCACTCGTCCCGTCACCCCCACAGTCGCCCCACCACCATACTCGATCCCCTCCCCTCAAGGGACCCTGCAGAACCCTATCCTTATCGACAACCGCACCCCCGAACCCCAGCCCTTTCGGGCTCCTGCACTCCACTGCGTGGAGTGCCACTCACTCGAACATACCCGGCATAATTGCCCAGAATTCATATGTCCATGGTGTTGAACGACCGCACCTGGACACGCCTCAGCCAACTGCCCTGCGAGGCAGTGTGGACTTTGCGGAGGCCTTGGCCATGTCCTTGCCAACTGCAACTTCAGAGATTATGATCCTGAGGATGCCTACGACTATGAGGGAAACGAGGGGGATAGATCAAGTTGAGTCGGTGCCTCAACCATATGAGGGGGGTAATGTTACAGACATTTCTTTTCCTTCACTTTACTACGATTGGGACCTAGTCTTCGGACTACAGCTGCATGGGGGATGACCCCTATGTATCGTTATGCTCACATCATCTTACCTTACATCAGCATTCCCTTCAACTTCTTCTAGAACGTTCCATTTGCTACGATCCAGACTTCTCGTGGGTAGCGCCGCTCATCCTTATATATCCACATGGTCCGTGTACGATACACAGCCGCATGGTCTGTGCACCATTCCCAACCCTATATAAAGGGTCATATTCTGTACATGTATTCCTTAGCTAGTTCTATGCACTTCGTCCTAGCAATCTAGTCTCTTTCCAGATCTCTTGTGTGCGCACTTGAGTCTGAGTTTCCCTTCACTTCCAAAGTGTCCTCTGGCTACACTCTGAGTGCCAGCTTCAGACTAGGTTCTACGTGTGTCAGCGTTATTTGTATCGTTTCACGTTACAGTAGGCATCAAGAATGACAATAAAGTAGTCTTGATGATCCTGCCGGAACAGATAAGAACCCAGAAAGTTGTAATCCGCAATGAAGGCGACAAACTTCTTAAACTCATAAAACAACACACTGCGTTGCTTAAGGCAAGTGAGGTACACGATCTTAGATTGAACCACAGCGCATACCTTGCTGACAGTGTATTCATTAAAGATAATAAGCTTTACATGCCCGATATAGAAGGGCTACGCCTAGAGGTGCTTTATGCACATCATGATTCTCCGGTTGCAGGACACCCGGGTTATGAAAAGACGCTAGAGCTGATCCAGCATTCATACTGGTGGCCTGGCATTACTCCTTTTGTAAAGGATTACATTTCGTGTTGCAACAGGTGCACACACATGAAGGGTTCAAACCAGGTGCCAAGCGGCCTGTTACACCCTTTAGAGGTTCCTGAAGGACCATGGGAAGATATCTCAGCTGATTTCATCACGGGCTTGCCCCTATCCCATGGATCCGATTCTATTTTAGTAGTCGTTGATCAATTCTCCAAAGAAACGGTATTTATACCCATGGTGAAGACAGTCACAGCACTTGACACCACTAAATTATATTTGCACCACGTATGGAAGAACCACGGCCTTCCCTGATCAATCATTTCAGATCACGGCCCACAGTTCACATCCCAGGTTATGCAGGATGTTTGCAAACACCTTGGGATTAAATCTAAATTATCTACATCGCATCACCCACAGACAGACGGTCAGATGGAACACATGAACCGTGACCTGCAGCAGTGCCTGTGCCTGTTCTGTGCAGAAAAACAAGAGGATTGGATGGACTGGTTGCCGATTGCCCAGTTCTCATATAACTCTAAAATGTCGAACGCGACACAGAAAACCCCTTTCGAGGTTATGCGGTCTTACATTCCCTGCATGGGAATTGAAACACGTGTTGCTAAGGCACCAGCTGCTGAAGCATTTGCTGATTTGATGGGCAAAACCCTTGAGGAAGCTAAAAATAACATTATTAAGGCTCAGGAACGGATGAAAGTCCAAGCCGATAAGCACCACACTGAAGTACCCGCTTACGAAGTTGGATCTAAGGTGTGGTTATCTACCACCAATCTCCGCTTGACGCAGCTATCTAAAAAAATGACGGAACAATGGATCAGACCTTACGAAGTTCTGGAACTTGTCGGTACCAATGCAGTCAAGTTACGGCTGCCTTGTTCTATGAAAATCCATGACGTAGTAAATGTGTTCAGGGTGAAACCTTACAAGGAGCGGCTGCCTGGTCAGCCTATTGTCGCACCTGGAGCAGTCACGGTCACTGAGGATCGTGATGAACTTTACGAAGTCGAATATATTGTTGAATCTCGATACAAGGGACACCGCCTGGTGTTATGGATATTTCTTTTTCTTCACTTCACTATGACTGGGACTTAGTCTTCGGACTACAGCTGCATGGGGGATAGCCCCTATGTATTATTATGCTTACCTCATCTTATCTTACATCAGCATTCCCTTCATCCTTCTTCTAGAACATTCTCTTGCTACGATCCAGACTTCTCGCGGGTAGCGCTGCTCGTCCTCATTTGTATACCTGGTCCGTGTACCATACACAGCCATGTGGTCTGTGCGCCGTTCCCAACCCTATATAAAGGGCCATATTCTGTACTTGTATTCCCTAGCTAGTTCTACGCACTTCATGCTAGCAATCTAGTCTCCTTCCAGTCCTTAGTGTGTGCACTTAAGGCCTGAGTTTCCCTACACTTCATCAGTGTCTTCTGGCTACACTTGAGTGCCAACTTACAGACTAGGTTTCTTGCACATCAGCGTAACACCTGGAGTACTTAGTCCATTGGACAGGCTTCTCTGATGAAGAGCATATGTGGGAACCCAAGGGCAGTCTCCTCACCACGGCCCAGGAGGATCTCCAAATTTCATGCTGCCAACCCACAGGCACCTCGGAAGCTCCGAATGTCCCACTTGGACTTCGTTCGGCTATTCTGCCCTTACGAAAATTTAACCAACGTGCCTTCGCACCTTGCACCCTTTGATCGCCTAGAAGTCAATCCATAGAGGGGGGGTAGTGTTATGGTTACGACCCCTAGCCCCTAACGGACTTAGTCGTTTTCTTTCTTTCCTTTTATCTTATCTTATCACGACAGTATCGACTACTGATCGCTCTAGATCATCGCCTTGCTTGTCCCTCATGGATGCAGGCTCCCTTTCATTTCTTATTCGCACCTCATGGACACCTTACTTATTTCATCTCTCTTAGGTGCCTCACCTCTTGAGCACCCATTACACTCCTTTTTCATATGCTGCCACCACATCATGTTTCACGCATGTTTACCGTATGTTTCCCTCATGTCTCGCCTTATGTTTTCCACTCGTATTTAATCTCTGCGCCTCATGCACATCGCATGTTTCCCTATTTACCACAACATGTACATACAGTAGAATAGTATATAAACCCCAAGTGCTAGGCTGGACGTCCTCCAGTCTAGTTCACTTGGGTATTTCCCTTGAATCCCTTGCTTGACTCCTCTTTCTCTTATCTCTCCATCCTCCTAGAACAAGTGGCCTGTAGACCCCTATCAGGGTTTTAAGGTTGTTTCATCATGGATGCAGGCTTACTTTCATTTCTTATTCGTGCCTCATGGACGCCTCACTACTTATTTCATTTCTCTTAGGTGCCTCACCTCTTGAGCACCCATCACACTCCTTTTTCATATGCTGCCACCACATCATGTTTCCCATATGTTTTCCTCATGTTCCACCTCATGCACATCACATGTTTCTAATATTTACCACAACATGTACATACAGTAGAATAGTATATAAACCCCAAGTGCTAGGCTGGACGTCCTCCAGTCTAGTTCACTTGGTCTTTTCCTTAAGATCTTGCTTGACTCCCTCTTCTGCTTTCTCTCTCTCATCCTCCTAGTTGCTCAGTGGCCTGTAGACCCTTAGTGGGTTTTAAGGTTGTTTCACCTTTATTTGTGTCCTCAGGCTACACTTTGAGTGCCTGCTTTCACTAGGTTCTTGCACCTCAGCATAACAGTTTCTCCCCTTGAGACCTTGCTTGACTCCCCTTCTCTTCTCTCCTCCATCTTCTTAGTAGCAAGTGGCCTATAGACCCCTATTGGATTTTAAGGTTGTTTCAAAAGGTGTCATATTAGGGATTGCACATGTGAATGCTTGATTACAGATGTAGGTTGCATATGTTACAGTTATTTCTTCCCCTATATCTTTTCCTTCATTTCACTATGATTGGGACTTAGTCTTCGGACTACAGCTACATGGGGGATAGCCCCTATGTATCATTATGCTTATCTCATCTTACTTTACATCAGCATTCCCTTCAACATTCCAGAACACTCTATTGCTATGATCCAGACTTCTCACAGGTAGCGCCGCTCGTCCTTATTTGTCCACTTGGTCCATGTACCATACACAGCCACATGGTCTGTGTGCCACTCCTAACCCTATATAAAGGGGCATATTCTGTACTTGTATTTCCCCAGCTAGTTCTACGCACTTCATGCTAGCAATCTAGTCTCTTCCAGATCTCTAGTGTGCGCACTTAGAGTCTGAGTTTCTCTACACATCCTTGTGTCTTCTGGCTACACTTGAGTGCCAGCTCTCAGACTAGGTTTCTTGCGCGTCAGCGTAACAGCATGTGTCACAGTCTCAGGCCACAGTTCTGTAGGCATATTAGATGCAATTAGCATAGCACAACCCAACTCAACCATAGTATAATTCCATCATTCCACAACACCATTTTGCTCAGGAGTGTAAGGTGCCATGGTTTGTAACTCTATACCTTTAGTTTGGCACCATCTGATAAGATCTTTGTTAACATATTCATGCCTGTTATCAGCACATACCGCTTTTGGTAATTTATTATTCTGTCACTCAATAAAAGTGAGATATTGTCTTAGTTTTTCTGAAGCTTCATCTTTAGTTTTCATAAAAGAAATTTGTACTTGTCGAGATATATCATCAACAAATGAAATATAATATTT